>JAHRHZ010000098.1:17288027-17334214 GCA_024137785.1 Ginglymostoma cirratum
TGCATTTCTGATGAATGGTTTAGGCCCGAAACGTCAAGTTTTCCTGCTCCTATGATGCTGCTTGACCTGCTGTGTTCATCCAGCCCCATGCTTGTTATCTCGGATTCTCCAGCATCTGCAGTACCTTTTATCTCTGGTCATCCAGTCTGTGTTTGGTTCCTCCAATGTAGAGTAGATCACAGTGGGGGCAGCAAATGCAATATACAAGATTGGAGGAGGTACAGGTGAAATGCGGCTTCACCTGGAAAGACTGTTTAGGCCCTTGGATGATGAGCAGGAAGGAGATGAAGGTGTGGGTGTTGCACCTTCTATGGTTACACGGGAAGGAGGGAGGACTAGTGGTGTTGATAGTCATGGAATGGGCTAGGGTTTCCCGGAGGGAATGATCCCTGTGAAATGCAGATTGTGGGAGTGAGGGGAAGATGTGTTTGGTGGTGGCATTCTGCTGGAATTGTCTGAAATGGCGGAGAATGATCCTTTGATTGCGGAGGCTGGTGGGATGAAAAGTGATGACAAGGGGGACACGATCACGCCAGAGTAGACAGACACATGGTAGGTGAAGGAATTGGATGGAGTCCTTGCAGGATGTAGGGTGTGAAGAGCTGCAGTGATGGTAGCTATGGGAATCAGTGACTTTGTAGTGGATGGCAGCAGACAGTGTATTCCCCAAAATAGAGACGGAGAGGTAAAGGAAAGGAAGGAAAGTGTCAGAAATGGACAATGTGAAAGCTATTGAGGGGTGGAAATTGGAGGCAAAATCAACAAATTTTTCAAGGTCCTGGTGGGACCATGAAGCAGCACTGAAGCAGTCATCAATGCACTGAGAAAAGATGGTGGGAAGGGGGTCAGTGTAGCACTGGAGCAAGGATCGTTCCCCACACCCCATAAAGGGGCAGGCATAACCAGGACCCATGCAGGTGCCCATAGCCACTCCTTTGACTTGGCAGAAGTGAGATGAGTTAAAGGAGAAATTGTTCAGTGCAAGAACAAGTTCAGCCAGGTGAAGGAGAGCAGTGGTAGGTAGACAGCATTCAGGCTTTTGTCGAGGAAGCCAAGAGCTCACAGATCATCCTGGTGGGGAACTGAGGTACACAGCAACTGTACTTGGTGGACAGGATACAGTTAGGGCCAGGGAACTGGAAATTGTCAATATGATGGAGGGCCTCAGAGGAATCACAAATGACGGTGGGCAGGGTCTGGACAAGTGGAGAGAGGATCGAGTCACGGTAGGAGGAACTGAGCTCAGAGGGGTAGGAATAGGCTGATATGCTGGGCCTACTGGGGCAGTCTGGCTTGTGGATTTTGGGAAGGAGGTGGAAGCAGGCTATCCGGGGTTGGGAGATTACAAGGTTGGAGGCAGTGGCGGGCAAATGTCTCCAGAGGTAATGAGGTTTGTGACAATCCTTGCAATATTGGCTTGATGTTCGAATGTAGGGTCGTGGCGTGATGGCAGTAGGAAGAAGTGTGCGAGAGCTGGTGTTGAGCCTCCACAGAGTAAAAATCAGTGCACCAGACTACAACAGCACCACCTTTGTCGGTGAGTTTGATGACAAAGTCAGGGTTGGACCTGACAGCACAAAGTGTGGCAATTTCGGAAGGGAATAGTTAGAGTGGGTGAGAGAGGCAGAGGAATTGGAATAGCTGATGTCACGTCGGCAGTTCTCAATGAAGAGATCGAGGGCAGGTAAGAGGTCGGGGAAGGGGTCCAAATGGAGGATGAATGCTGGAGGTGGGTGAAGGGATCAGTGGAACAGGAGTGGGTTGCAGCGGGGTAGAGTTCTGCCCAAAGAAGTGAGCGTAGAGATGGAGGCGGTGGAAAAACAATTCAATGTCATGGTGAGCCCAAAATTCATTAAGATGCAAGCATAGGAGTATGAATAACATCATGGTGAGCCTGAACTATGACATGTTAAAAGTAAAGAAAGAACAAAATGAAGACTTGCATTTACACAATGCTTTTCAAGTCTACCAGACATGCAAAAGATCTTTATAATGATCTTTGGAACATGCAAACAAATTCCAACAAATTGTGGCCAGATGATGTGTTTTTCTGATGTCGACTGAAGTATATATATTGGCTGGGACACCAGGGATAATTCACCTGCTCTTTTCCAAAATAATGCAACATGGTCTTTCACATCCAACTGTAAGAATAGTTTAACATTTCAAACAAAAGTATCTCCAGCAGCGCAGTACTCCTTCAATACTGCATTGCAATGCGAGTCTTAACTTTGCTACTCAAGGCTGGGTGTGGAACTTGAACCCCGAGACTCAGAAGCCAGTATGCGATGAACTGCCAGTAAGTAATGACCAACATCTCTAGTGAAAAGGATGTGTTATCAAACATACGTAACACTGTGATTTTACATGTTATAAGGGGTTTCCTGGCTCCAATTTTCACTCACTTCCCAAGCATAGATTACTTCCCCATGAAATGCCCAAAATTATGGAATCATATTTCTTTATGAATTCATGAACAGATCTTTTTACACTGCAGTTTGTCGTGAGCTGCAATACTCTGGTTGAATAGATTGTGAAAGGAGATACAATAAACATTTTCAAAAGGGAAATGAATAAATATTTGAAAAGGAAAGTGTCTAATGTGATTAATTGGATTGCTCATTCAAAATCTTCAGCCAAATGGTCTCCATTTCTGCTGTATGATTCTATGATTATTTGTACTTATACTTTGTACATTTTACGTATATTATGACTATAAAAGAGAGACAGCCAAATTACACCTCAGGTGCCATTCTTGACAAATACAATATCCTTAAGAAAAACCTATGAGCTCTGCAATTCCAGGAGATGTGCAGTGTGACTTAATTTTCCTTTTGTCGGCTGTATGTGAGAAATGAATAGATTTGTCAGGCTTTCTTACAAATGCACCATTGAAAGCATTAAATGTTAATTTTCTGACAACTGATTATTCCCATCTTGATCACCAGTTGCAGTTTGAAAACACCAAGGCGTCAAACATTATTCAACTGACAAGATTTGGTGCCTCAAGGTAACAGAAATGATATTTCTATTGAGCCCGCACACAGGACAAGCAGGGGGTTTTGAAGATGGAATTCAATTTGTAGGTAATCTCTTTGAGTGCAACTCCAAGTTACAAACTAATTTTATATTTTGTTGTACCTACTTTCATGAATCTTCATTAAGGTAAATATGAGTTCAAAATTGTATTGAGTTTAGAAGGGAGTGGATCTGTTTGAAATGTACAAAATTCTAACAGAGCTGGACAGTATAGATGCAGGGAGGATGCAATCCCTGGTTGGGCAGTCTAAAACCAGAGGACGCAAGATATGAGGTGGACCATTTCGAATTGAAATGAGGAATGCTTTCTTCACTCAGGGGGCAGTGAACTTGTGAATTCTCTACCAGAGAAGGGTGTGGAGGCCAAGTCACTGAACACATTCAAGAAAGAGACAGATACATTTCTAGATTTTAAAGGTATCAAGGAATCCAGGGAGAAAGTGGGAATATGGTATTGAAGACAGAGAACCAGCCATATCCTTTTGAATAACAGAGCAGGCTAGAAAGGCCAAATAGCCTACTCATGCTCCATGTTTCTATGTTTCTCAGTATGGCACCATAATTGTACAGAAAAGTTAATATGGTTCAGTGAACAGTGCATCCAAGAAGTGGCACATTGGAAAATTAGCTGTCAGTCTGGTGAAACTGTATCACGGGACTAAGTGAAACCAGTATGCAATAGATTGAGCGACGTGGTCCCACAATCAAGGGACCAGATCTAAGCTCTGCAGTCGTGCCACATCCTTCATGAAGCCAAGAGGCCATTTAAATAGTGGAGGAGGCTCCACAAATATCATCACCTTCAATGATGGAGGAGACCAGCATGTCAGCGCAAAAGACTTCAGCCAGCAGTGCCAAGTGAATGATTCATCTTGGCCTCCACCTGGCTCCACAGCATTACAAGTGCTAGTCTTTAGCCATTACAATTTGCTCCTGCAGTAGGCAGGAACAGTGAAAGGCACTGGACACTACACAGGCAATGAGCACTGACAAATTTCTTGCTGTAGTATGGAAGCCTCATGCTCCAGATCAGTTGTACCTTCAGAAACATTATACTATGTTTCTGCATAAAGATAATGCTTTCGCAGGTGCACAATATGAACTGATCTGGTACTTATACAGTCATCTCGGTGAGCTATGTCATTTGAAGATCTTTGAAAGGTTATTCTCCTTGAGGAATTTATAAGCCATTACTTTCTCAAGTAAGAACCCATATTGTTGTAACTCAGGGGTTGTAACTGCTAGACGGGCAGAAATAATGGCTGACAATTATGAGCCAATTCATAAAACTAAACGTCTTTTCCATCATCTGCATAACAGCAAAAGGGATATTAATTTGAAGAGTGAAAGGAAGGCAAGGAGCCAAGGTAAAGGACACATAGCTGGTAATGCCCTTCTCAGATCAGAAGCAAAAATATTGAGGTGCGAATTGGAAGCTCAGATGTTTCCATTGTAAGAAGGTGGGGTGCATTCATTCTGAATGCTGGAAATTATGAAGGAGATGCCAGGGCTAATTGGAACTTGTAAGATTAAGTCCGAAAAGGAATGTCAGAAGGAAAAGGCCATGATCAGATTGTAGTTTTAACTACAACTAGATATTGGAGGTAGACACTACTGTGTATACAGCAGAAGTACATATGGTGGATGACAGATATGAAGGGTTTTCACCTAAAGAGAAGATGACAATTTTTCCTCAAAGGAAACATTCAAGCCCATAACTATTAAGGATACAGGGGCTACTCAAACTCTCTTGCTGAAGAAGGATTTAGTTTTCCCTCCAGAGAGTTCAATGAAAGCCAAATGCTAGTAAATGGAATAAATAGAGACTTTTACGCCAGTTCCATTATAAAGAATTCAATTGGAGTGTTACTCCTTGACTAGACTAGTGTGAACAGGATAATTAAGAAATTATCTGTGGCGTTGATTTACTTTGGAGAGTGATTAGATAGGAGTGAAAGTCATAGTTTCACTTATTATCACAGACAGTCCAGTTGAGGTTAAAGAGATTGAAAACCTACAGAAACAAGTTCAGATATTTTTCAGAAATAAACATAGAAATTGCCGGACAAGCTCAGCTGGTCTGGCAGCATCTGTGGGGAGAAATTTCATTCTACAGATGCTGCCAGACCTCCTGAGCTTTTCCAGCAATTTCTATTTTTGTTTCTGATTTACAGCATCTGTGGTTCTTTCGGTTTTTATTCAGATATTTTTCTATCGTGTGTTGTGACCACAGCAAAGGCTAAACAAATTCCTTCACCAGAGTTCACAGTAATACCACAAGCAGACATTAGGGTAGCTGAAACTCTATTTGAGAAGAAGGATAATTCAAAAGAAGTGTTTGGCATGTCTTTGTTAGTTGTGCCTCAGGAAGCAGATCCAAAGTTAAGCAAGTTAACGCAGATACTCACACTGAGGCTGAGGCTGAAGAACTTCCAGAGTGTTCTGATATTCAAACTGGAATGCTGGTGAGGAAGTTTGGACTTTGAAAAGTGGCTGTTCATCAAACAGTGGCACCACTCAGATATTGTTAGGAGATTTCTTACTTTCTGAGCCATGGTGCAAGATTGCAACTGATATTTTCCCCATCTAAAGGCATGACCATATTCTTTTGGTGTGGCAATATCAACAACCTCACTAGTGCAACAGCTATTGACATAGTGACCGCTATATTCAGTAATTCAGTGTGCCTTGACAAATTACGTCCCCCCACTGTCTGCACTACACTAACGCATGTTTCTGAGACATGTACAGGAAGCAGAATATTCAATATATTATCTCTTCTCCTCATAACACTCAACTTAATGATCTCACAGAACACAGCATCCACATAGTAATGTCCATAATCATTAAATAAAGGCTTCTTGCTAAGATTTTCAGATTATCATGTTAAATCTACATGCTATTCCTCAAGGCAATATTTCACCCTCACTAGCAGGTCTCAGGTTTGGAAGAAGGATCCACACAGTCCTTCCTGCACATATTCTCATCACCTGAACCATGTACACAATGCAGTGTTGGAAAGAAGGAAGAAAATGGTACATTAGCATGATCAATAAGCATCCAGACCGTTATTGAACCAGTACATAGCATCGGATTTCAGGATCTTAGGTAACAGGTAACACATTTGAGTTATACATCATCAACCGCACATCACACAAGGAGAGAACTCCAGTGGTGAAGATGTATTTTTATACAGCAACTATACATCTAGGAGGCATGACACACAAACATTCACATAGTTAGTTGTGCATAAACTTTAAGACATCTGTCTCATCAAGAACCTAGTCTAACACATAGGGAGGTGTTCAGGCCGTATCATACTGGCAGTGGCATTTTACTGGAAGGAAATCCCACCAGACAGTGTGATCAAGCGTTTTTTTTGTCAGCAATACTTTGCTCCCTATGGCGCAGTTTATGTTCTGCCAGAGCTACTTTGTTCCTGACATCATGATAATCCATATTTAACTGGGACAAAAGAGCTGAATTCAGTTTTGAGATAAGGGCCACTACCCTTCACATGAAGGCAGCTTTTGACTAAGTGTGACATCAGGAGCCCTGGTAAAATTTAAGTCAATGGGAATCGGGGAAAACTATTCACTGGTTGGAGACACGCCTAGCAGAAAGGAAGCCAGCTGTGGTTGATTCAATCATTTTAGCCAAGGATAATGCTTCCAGAATTCCATAGTGTCTTAGGCTCAACCATGTTCAAATGTTCCATCAATGACCTTTCCTCTGATACCAACACTGAGTTCAACTGACCCTGCTGAGTTCTGATTTCCCTTGTGTGACACACATATCTACCAGCAAAAAAGGATGTCAGAAATGAGGCAAGATTTGTGAGTCTGGGTCCTATCTGCCATTTTGGAAGGACTGCAGAATCTCCAAGACACCACGTAAGTCAGGACCTGTGACTTTTTCTGATGTATTTGTAGAAGCAGGTCCTTTATTTAACAGAACCATGTGACGTTATTCATCAGAAACACACATGGAAAAGCAATGAAGTTGGATGAGATAATGCACACCGTTAGCGAGCGTCATGACATTTGTAGCATCCTAGAAAGTTTCATAAAATCCTATCCCCAATGAAGTATGTGTTTTTTTTATTATTAAAGCCAAATGTCTGCTCATCTATTCCACACCTCTTTTCCACAATTCATGCAGAAACCAAATTAATCTTGTTTAAAGCACAGGTATGACATTGATCAGAAACACTGCTTTGTTGGTAATGACAGCAAGCATTAATAGAGTGCATTGTGCAAAGACATAGCCCGAAACAATTTATTTTGCCCAGAGCCCTCTCAAACAAGCCCATTATCATTTTACATATCATATATATATATTTAAAGCTTCTGCTGCAAGCAAATCTAAGCCAGGGAATATAAATTGCAAAGCATATTAAAATGTTACCAAAGTCAGGTAACATTCAGACCTTAGGGATGTGCTTGCCTCATTAATAAATCTGACTTGCAGCAGACCCCAAGTTATACCATTGGTGGCTGCTGCCCCTGGTGGCCTGCAAGATAATGAATGTCTGCAAGATAATGTCATTCTTTTCTTCAGCGTTACACTTCTGCACCAATAAAAAGGGTGCAGTTAGCGAAATGATCTGCTTAGTAGCAAAAGCACTGAATCTTTTAAAATAAGAAATGCTCGAGCTAAGTTAATGCCCCTCACCTGGACCTTTCTTTTTAATTGATACAACCATCAACATACACAGCTTTTCTTGCAACATCAACATTAAATTTCATTAATTAGGGGGAAAGAAGAAGTGAGAAAGCAAGACAGAAAAGGGACACAGGAAAGCATGAAGAAAGTGAATCAAGAATTTTGAAGGAAATCAAAATTTTAGTATGCATTGTTGCAACAATGGATTGGACCCTAAAATACTGCAGACATATTTGGCCCTTAATTTTAAAGTGTGTTTTTTTTAAAATAAAGACTTTACAGGGGCAACATAATGGCAGGTGCAAATTCAGTGGCTGTCTGATGAAAATTCTATGGGGGACTGAAGGGATGTAATGCCAAAAGATGTCAAAGAAGGCAAGGCCTATTGGCGTTATCATCGGACTGTTAATCCGGAGACCTGGGTAATACTCCAAGGACCCGGGTTCAAATCCTGCCACAGCAGATGTGGAATTTGAATTCAATAAAAATCTGGAATCAAGAGTCTAATGATGACTGTGAATCATTGCCGAATGTTGGAAAAACCCAACTGGTTCACTAATGCCCTTTATGGAAGGAAACTGCCATCCTTACCTGGTCTGGCCTACATGTGACTCCAAAGCCATAGCAATGTGGTTGACTCTGAACTGCTCCCTGGGCAATTAGGGATGAGCATTAAATGCTGGTCCGGACAGCAACACCCATATCCTGTGAATGAATAATTTTAAAAAAAGGAATTTCCAACAGGCTAGACAGTGATCTCATGTGGCTACAAAGATAACAAGGGGCTGAGAACTCCTGCTCAACAATAAGTCACTTTCTGCAGGTTATGTCCAAAACTGCAAGACACATTATGCTCTTTTCCCTTTTGAAGAATACAAAAGGACAGAGTTTAAAAAGTCAGTTTCAATTCTACTGGAGAACACGAGTGGGACTGAAAGTTAACATGTTTACTACCAGTTTGGGTTTGAGCCTTCTTGTGCTGTGAAGGTCACAGTTTAAGATTTATTGCCTAGTCATCCCTGTGTTGCAGGTAAAGATGTTCTAGTACTCTGACCTCTAGAAGGCACCTAGCTAACAGCCAGACAAAAGGAAATATGATGACAAAAGAAGACTCTCACACCTTGAATGCTGGAACTAAATCACGGACAGAAGGAATCCAAACTATAGAATCACAACCAATCTGAAAAACTAAGGATCATGAAGCTGACTATTCAAGTCCCAATGTCAATGCTACTGGTGAGTTCCACTGCAACAATTCAAGTATTGAACCATCCGTGTTTTGTGAATAACTCAGAGACTGTAAACGGGCATCTGTCTTTTTTACTACTTTTAAGCTTTTTGCACTCACCTCATTTCTAATCTGTGTGTCAATATGTTGAATTGTGTCAATATGTTGAATTGTTCTCAGAAATAGTAATTTATAAGCTTTTCGTTAACTCAAGAAAGTCTGATTAAACTAGCTCCTTTTAAAACATAAGTTTGTTTGAGCCTAGGGGAAAGGTATCCAACAGGGAAGAGACCAGCTTTTACTTTAACCTTGTTGCAACTATCTGAAGTCAGTGGATAAATACCTGGCATAAATAAAACTGGCATAAGGGCAAATTATTTGAATGCTCGGAGCATTCGAAACAAGGTGGAAGAGTTGATGGTGCAAATCATGGCAAGTGGGTATGATTTAGTGACTATTACAGAGACATGGTTACAGGATGGTCATGACTGGGAGTTAAATATCCAGGGGTATCAAACTGTTCGGAAGGACAGACAGGAAGGTAAGGGAGGTGGTGTCGCTCTGATTTTTAAGGATGATATCAGGGCGGTAGTGAGAGATGATATAGGTTCTACTGAACAAAACGTTGAATCTACTTGGGTGGAAATTAGGAATAGCAGGGAGAAAAAGTCACTGATAAGTGTGGTCTATAGGCCACCAAATAATGACATCATGGCGGGGCGGGCAATAAACATAGAAGTAGCAAATGCATGTAAAAATGGTACAGTAATTATCATGGGGGATTTTAATCTACATATCGATTGGTCAAACCGGGTCAATCATGGCAGCCTTGAGGAGGGGTTCATAGAATGCATCCACGATAATTTCCTTGAACAATATGTAATGGAACCTACGAGGGAGCAAGCTGTCCTAGATCTAGTCCTGGGTAATGAGATAGGAATAATTAATGATCTCACAGTTAGGGATCCTCTCGGAAGGAGTGATCACAGTATGGTCGAATTTAAAATACAGATGGAGCGTGAGATGGTTAAATCCAGTACCTATGTCCTGTGCTTAAACAAAGGAGACTATGAAGGAATGAGGGAGGTATAAGGTAGAATGGGAGCAAAAACTTTATGGTGGGTCAATTGAGGAACAGTGGAGGACTTTCAAAACGATTTTTCACAGTGCTCAGCAGAAGTATATTCCAGTGATAAGGAAGAACTGTAGGAAAAGAGAGAGCCAGCCATGGATGTCTAAGGAAATAAAGGAAAGTATCAGATTGAAAAAAACATACAAAAAAGCAAAGATTAGTGGGAAACTAGTAGACTGGGAAATCTTTAAAGGCCAACAGAAAGCCACAAAAAAAGTTATAAAGAAAAGTAAGATAGATTATGAGAGTAAACTAGCTCAGAATTTAAAAACAGGCAGCAAAAGTTTCTATAAATAAGTAAATCGTAAAAGTGTGGCGAAGATAAACATTGGTCCTTTAGAGGATGAGAAGGCCAATTTAATAGCTGGGAATGAGGAAATAGCTGAGACATTAAACAGTTATTTCGTGTCGGCCTTCACTGTGGAAGACATAAATAACATGCCGAAAACTATTGGCAAGAAGGTTATAGCAGGTGAGGACCTAGAAACTATCATTATCACTAAGGAGGCAGAGCTGGGCAAGCTAATGGGGCTAAAGGTAGACAAGTCTCCTGGCCCTGATGAAATGCATCCCAGGGTACTAAAAGAGGTGATGGGGGAAATAGCAAATGCATTAGTAATTATTTACCAAAATTCACTGGACTCTGGGGTGGTTCCTGCAGATTGGAAAACAGCCAGTGTGATGCCACTGTTTAAAAAAGGAAGTAGACAAAAAGCAGGTAACTATAGGACAGTTAGCTTAATTTTGGTGGTGGGCAAAATGCATGAATCTGTCATTAAGGAGGAAATAGCAAGACATCTGGACATAAATTGTCTCATTGGGAACACCCAGAATGGGTTCATGAAGGGTAGGTCATGTTTAACTAATTTGGTGGAATTCTTTTAGGACATTTCTTGCATGGTGGACAATGGGTGTGGTGTATCTGGATTTCCAGAAGGCATTTGACAAGGTGCCACACCAAAGGCTGCTACATAAGATAAAGTTGCACAGTATTACAGGTAATGTATTGGCATGGATAGAGGATTGGTTGACCAGTAGAAAGCAAAGAGTAGGGGTAAATGGGTGTTTTTCTGGTTGGCGGTCAGTGGCTAGTGGTGTGCCTCAGGGATCAGTGTTGGCACCTCAATTGTTTACAATTTACATAGATGATTTGGAGTTGGGGGCAAAGTGAGGTGTGTCAAAATTTGCAGCTGACACTAAGGTGAGTGGCACAGCAAAGTGTGCAGAAGACACTGAAAGTCAGCAGAGGGATAAAGATAGTCTAAGTGAGTGGGCAAAGGTCTGGCAGATGGAGTACAATGTTGATAAGTGTGAGGTCATCCATTTTGATAGGAATAACAGCAAAATGAACTATGTTTTAAATGGTAAAAAATTGCAGCACGCTGCTGTGCAGAGGGACTTGGGCGTCCTTGTGCCTGAATCGCTGAAGGTGGGATTGCAGGTGCAGCAGGTAATTAAAAAGGCAAATGGAATTTTGTCTGCCATTGCTAAAGGGATGGAGTTTAAAAACAGGGAGGCTATGCTGCAGCTGTATAGGGTCCTGGTGAGGCGACATCTAGAGTACTGTGTGCAGTTTTGGTCTCCTTACTTGAGAAGAGATATACTAGCACTGGAGGGGGTGCAGAGGAGATTCACTCGGTTGATTCCAGAGTTCAGAGGGTTGGATTATGAGGAGAGACTGAGTAGACTGGGATTATACCCATTGGAATTCAGAAGAATGAAGGGAGATCTTATAGAAACATATAAGATTATGAAGGGAATAGATAAAGTGGAGGCAGGGAGGTTGTTTCCGCTAGCAGGTGAAGCTAGGACTAGAGGGCATCGCCTCAAAATAAAGGGAAGCAGATGTAGGACTGAGGTCAGGAGGAACTTCTTCACCCAAAGGGTTGTGAACCTGTGGAATTCCCTGCCCAGTGAAGCGGTTGAAGCTACCTCACTGAATGTTTTTAAGGCAAGGCTAGATAAATTTTTGAACAGTAAAGGAATTAAGGGTTATGGTGAGTGGGCGGGTAAGTGGAGCTGAGCCTCAAAAAGATCAGCCATGATCTTATTAAATGGCGGGGCGGGCTCACGGTGCCAGACGGCCTACTCCTGCTCCCAGTTCTTATGTTCTTATGTTCTTATGAATAAGCGGAGTCAGTTCATCTCTCCTTCTCCAGGACCTTTACAATTTGGAGTCTTCATCTGGAACCATAACAAATTAGGAAATCTCACCTGAGGCCTGGCTGTAACAGTATGAATTGTTCAGCTACAATAGTCATGCTTTCCTTTGTCTATATTGACAAATAAAACAAGTTCAAGGAATTACAAGATCAAATCTGACATCAGCCGAGATGGATGGGGGATGTTGTTTCGCACATTTAATTTGATACTGTCCCACAGGTGCTCTGTTCAGAGCAACACCTAGGGAGCCTGTTCACTGGGGAGCCAAGGGGAATAGTTCAACAACAATCTTAAAGCTTCCATGAAGGTCTGTTCTATTAACATTGACACAGGAGAAGCTGACTGTGACTAAAATGGTGATTCATCATCATCAAAAAATGGTGTTAGGATCTTCAAAGCAATAAGAGCAGCCTATGAACAATGTGAAAGACTGAAAGGGAGGATAACAGCTCGAGCCAACAGTTTGCCACATTTAGTGGGCAAAAAAAATGGAGGCCCTCATTGTGCCCAACCACAAGAAAAGATCATCATCAACATGACTGGTTGCTGCTGGACAGATAAAAGTAACTGCAACATGGGGTAGAAATCCTTTACTTTTTACCCTGTTGTCACTAGGTCTTGTAGACCTGAACAAATAACAGAAGTTCTGTAGCTGAATATATGCGCTAGTGATTCTTTTTAAGCAAGTGATGGTTAACTGCGTGTTTGGAGATCTGTGGACAATGGCTAAAGTTCCCAACAGCAACCAATGTTCAATGGATAACCCCAGTGACATTAGTACGATTTTGTCAACCTGTTCAACGGACAATACTTTCAATTTTAAGTTAAAAGTTCAGGGCTTTAAAATCCAATCCAAGATAAACACATCCTTTAAGTTGACATCTAGTAGAAAACCAAGGAATTCAGCACTGTTAGGCCTGCAGTCTTTGGATAAAGTATTAAACCTGAAGTCCCATGTGCATGTTTAAGATTCTTTGGCACTGTGTGTAAAGAAAATCACAGAGAAGTGATAAGGTGTGGATATAAATATGTCTTTTTTTAACAGAATACTAATATTTTCAGTCAATACATCATGATGGATTCTCTTCTTGTTCTTTTCCATTTATTGTATGTGAAAAGTCCTTTGAGATCATCAAATCTACTGAAACTTGAACATCTTTTTTGATCCAATGAAAGGTATCAAGTATAATCCCCAGAGGTTCCATGTTACACACTGCCATTTCAAAATAATGTCTGTGCCGTGTCAGGCGTCATTGATCCAAACAAAAACCGGAGTGTGCTTTACTTGGTATGAACAAGTGATTTCCTCTAGTGGCTGCAGTTATCATTTTGGTGGGATCGCCCTTTACTCTGAAATAAGCAAATGGTACAAGATCTGTGTGCTGAATTGCTTGGGCCAAGCTTTCAAGGTGGCTTCTTGAACAAAGTCGGGGTCAGTGAATCTCCCTAGCACTGACTCCACAAAAAAACTCAGTTGTTAATTTTCTTTAAGTCAAGTCACAGTCAAAAGCAAACAATCAGCTGAAATCCAAAGAGAGTTCTGGTTGGTTGGCCTTGGATCTCTGCAGTTGACAAATCTGTCATTTTGAAAACATGTGAGAACTTTAAAGCAGCAGTGACTGTAATAAGAAAACTCAGTTGTCTGAACTTGGTTGTTTTCCAGTAGTGAATAATCCTATGATGCTTTAGTTGGTATGGTACGGTTGATTGATTTGAAAGCATTTGACAAATGATAAGAGTAACAATGGTTAATGTGAGCTGAGCTAACATGAAACCTTCCCCAAAGTTGCATTGTAAACCTAATCCCGTTCAGTGAGATTAGAAAGAGCTGAATTGTACTGGATGGTAGTCTTATTCTGACATTTCTTACAAGGGAAATTAATCTTTCAGAATTTAATGTAATTGAAAGTTTGTATGAAGAATTTTTCTTTTAGCCGTCGAATGGAATTATATATTTGGAGATGGTGCTGTATACAGTTCTACATATTTGGATTTATATGATCCTCTTTGCTGTAAACTGAGAATTAAATTCCTGTAGCAGAACCGTGCACCTTTATTCTTCAAGAGAAAGCTATCTTTGACTAAAATACATTATCTGCCAAATTAATTATTCTGTTCATAAATCCTTCACGTATTTATCCATGCTTCTTGAACATCAAGTAACAAGTAGTATCTTTACCACTCACTATGGAATCTCCAAAGGCCCAGGATTAGTTATGGAACGCTTATAGGATTTTGCTCGCCAAATTATCATTATCTTAACCATTGCTGCTCACACTTGTGTTTAGCCATGAGAAACAATGTTCATTTTTGAATCTCCTGATTTTCAACGCTCTTAACAAGTAAATTTGTTGGTAAATTTGGTAAATTTGTTGCCTGCCTCATTATAATTCCGGAGAATTATCCTAAAAAAGAATCATTCTGAACTCAAAATGTACATCTGTTTCTCTCTCTACAGATATTGCCAGACCTGCTTAGTTTAGTATTCTGTCTGTTTGTTTTCGATTTCCAGCATCCAGAGTATTTTGCTTTTATTCATTACCATTAAATGTGGATGCACTCTGCTCTTATGTCACCTCCGCATGCTTACATAACAACACAAGTATAAAAATGGTACTGCCTCCCAGATGTCTATCTTTTAGCTATTAGTTTTCCTCTCCTCTCTGGGAGAAATGTTGAGAGATGGACTTGGTAGTCCCTAACTACCATCCTTGTATTCTAAATTGTTCCTATTACAGATGCTTGAATTTTGATCATGCTAATTGAGGGTTTTGCAACATTGAATAAAATCTCTAGTGATGAGCTTTCACTTCGTTGATTTCAGTTTTCCACATTGAGCAAAGCAGACTAATTGGTCAATATTGTGAGAACAAAAAGACATTGTGGGAAAATATCTTTCATTTAGAGAACTTTAGGGCATGAGTGACCAATTTTTGCATCTGTGTCACATCTGGAGGGCCACATATAAAACTTAAATCTGTGTTCCCATCAATGTGCATATTCACGTTAGTTTATCTCAATATTACTAATACTGAGAAACCCAAGTGTTCTGATCAATTGAATTTTCCACTTTTATTGAGAATTAATAGCTTGGAAACAAGTTCAAAAAGCTTGTGCCTTTTTTTTTAAGTTAACCTATATTTCTAATCAACCTGTTCAGGGATGTTATTACACAGCTCTGGAGCAGGTGGGACTTGAACCTAGGTCTCCAGGCCCAGGGATAGGACACTACCACTGCACCACAAGAGGATCCCCTCCCTTGTGCTGGTTTTTACGTTCAACATGAACCTTCTCCCACCTGACTTCATTGAACTCTATCAGCTTATCCTTCTAGTTCTCACGCTAACCACTTTCTGCATGAAGATATTTTTCCTGAACTCCCCATTGGGTTTATTAGTGACTGTGAATGAATCACCTGAAATAATTAACTAGCTTGGCTATGGTGCATACATGTTTGTTGGGGGCGTTTGTGGGAGGGTGGGCAGGTCATGTGATGCAGTGGCAGTTATGAAATCTCTGAACAAGTTGATTTAAAATGTATATGGGGGTGTGTGCGTTTGTGTGCGTGTGCGTGTGTGTGTGTGCGCGTGCATGCGTGCGCATGCATGCATGTGTATGTGTGTGTGTATGTGTGTGTTAGGAGCTCTTGGAGTCAGCTGTCAAGTAAAGTAGACCTTGGTGTGTTAACAAATGCTTCTCACACCCAACAAAAGAGTAAACTTGTCAGAAGCTCTTATCCCACATCTTAAGCATCTTTGATATCTACAAATGTTTATAACCTCAAGGCCAACAGAATTCAATCAGATCAGGCCAGTAAATATAAGGATTTAAAAAGGACACGTTCACCTAGATTTGAAGGGCAGTTGTCTGAGAGTGGGTGGGAGGGGTGCAGAGTCATAAGTAGCTCAAGGTTACAGTTCTGAATCCTCCCATTTGTGGAGAAAAATAACAGCCTAATTGGTACTTTTGTGACCAAAGGTTCTTTTTTGCTCTACTGTCGGGAGAAAGTGTCCTCCAAATCTCTGCCTAATTTTATGAAAGGAGAATAAAATACTTTTTTTTATGATTCCTCCAAAGATCCCTGCTGGCTGGCTGATTCCCCAGAAAGTAATGGTGCTCCGTTAGTTATCTCAGTGTCTCGCCGATGTATTGCCTCTTTCCATCAGTTTCAATGAACAAAGTGATCCATTACGACAAATTGAAATTCAGCAGCTGTTGGTTGCTAACTATTTAAGTCCAGGCTTTGTTGTAGGGATTCTCCTGAGAGGTTAGATAGAAAATTGTCATCAGACCATGAGAATGTGTCATGTTGGAAGAGTTCTCTCCCTCAGTGAAGAAATGAGAAATGGCTTATTATAAGTTATCTGCAGTGTATGGATAGCATAATGATGCCAAACACAGACCGCAGCACATGAGACCAGGGAATGGAAGCCACTGCAGTATGTTAACTGTCCAGATACAATAAATGAATCACAAATCTTTCACTATTAGAGGTAATGTGTTTACTTGGTATGTATCCATTTTCTTTATATTATTAAAAAATTATGCATGAATTCCTGTCCAAAATTTATCATTGTCACATTTTTGCAAACAATTTTTGTAATTTCGATGATAAATGTTAAATTGCCTGTATGAACATTAAGGCCTCAGTTTTTTTTTTCACGCGCAAATTATGCTTTAGGTGTAATACAGACATCCAACCCATCAGTAAGGTGTAAGCCCATTATCAGCTACAAGTGCACACTATTCATTTTGATAAAGTCCAAACCATGGGTGTCAGGTCTTCTTTATAAGCAAATAAGGAAGCTAACACCACTCTGAGAATCTCACTGCAGGGCTGGTTTTTCTCTAAACCACATGCTGAGTCTTACCCAAACACTGGATGCTCAGCAAATAAAAGCAGAAACAGCTGTGGATGCCGTAAGTCAGAAACAAAAACAGAAATTGCTGGAAAAGCTCAGCAATTCCAAGAGTCACTTGACCGGAAACGTTAACTCTGACTTCTCTCCACTGGATGTTCAGCACCATTTGCACCACTTAAATCACCTCTACTTCAACTCCAACTCTTTCATTGGTCACAACTGGCTCCTGATCAATCATCATCCTAGGCCTTCCCAGTGACGGCTGCTCAAACATCTTCCATTGCCTGTTACTCTCATCATTCCAACAGCTCCATGGAAGTGAGCCTTGAGGTATAATATGATTGGTGCCTTACCACATTCATAAAGAGGAATGCTCCTTGCACTATGTCCATGATTGAAAATATCATGCCCTTATTTTTAAGCCATAGACTGTTTTAAGCCATACAACTGTTTGTAATGCAACTGTTGCAAGGTCTGGTCTGTTAGATGTGCTACAGCATAAATTTTTGAAGTTTCTTACAAGTCAATTTTCACCAGGCGTACCAACAACATATATTTCATTATTTTTCCATGAATATTGTAATGGACCATTTACTGGTAACATACTAAAAAGCAGATATTGGCATAATTCTTCAGTGTAAATTCTGACATTTATGTTTAAAATGGAAACTACCTAGGCAAACCTAACTGCTATTGTTACTTCCTAATGCCAGCAGTGTTGCTATAGCCCATGACCATGCTACCACTATTTGGCTATGAGTTCCAACACTGAGTGTCAGAATAATTTTTTTCCTGTGATGAACATCACAGCAAAGCTAATGACTAGAAGCCCTACTGTTGCCTCAAGATCAATTTGGCACATGCTAAGGGCTGAACCTAGGACTCTCTGATCTGTACAAACAGAAAGGTTTATCCACTTTTGACTTAGGATAAGCAATGCTCTGTCATCATTATGTTTACATTACGTTCTGTTTACATTACAATGCCTTCTATTATCTGTGGGTACGACCCCCCTGAGAGATAAATTATTAGCTATGTGTAATTTTAACCTTTTAGCCAAATTAAAAAAATACATTTCCTAGAAGTTATTAATTTAGGAAACGGAATTATTGAAACAAAGGGAACATGTTGCTGAGGACCAACATTACAGAATATTACTAATAAGACAAAGAAAGATTTGCATTAAATTGTGACCTCATGCAATAGCCCAAATCACTTTACAGCCTTTGGAAAACTTTTGAAGTGTAGCCAGTGTTGCAATATATGTATGTTCTGTCTACAAAAGTGACCCTGAGTTTCCAGTTGCCTGTCACTTCAACATACATGTTCCCTGGGTGACATCTCTGTCTCAGACTTGCTGCAGCAGCACCTCATTTTCCACTTGGGAACCCTGCAGCCTTCAGGACATATATCATGTTCAATAATTTTAAGGCCTGAGCATTTTCTCCCATGCCTTACCCACCTCCATTAGCAGCTATTGATTCTCCCAGGCTGACCTCTATCCATTCCTTTGACTGTCCAACTGTTGTTCTCTCTCTCTCTGAACTCCATCTCCACCTTTGTTAACTCCTCCCCCCTCCCCCCATCCGATCATCAGAATATATCCTAACCTTTTTCCTAGTTACAATCAGTTCTGAAGAAGGGCCACTGGACCTGAAACGTTAACTCCACTTTCTATCCACAGATGCTGCCTGACCTCCTGAGGTTTTCCAGCAATTTCTGTTTTTCTTTCAGATTGCCAGCATCTGCCGTTCTTCAGGCTTTGTTTTATCCACAGTTCTTCTATTTAACCTGAAATGGCAACTTTGTTCCTCTCTCCACATCATTGCTAAACTGAGCTGCTCACATTCAGGATGTATATCTGTTCATAAAACCACGTTGTGTTTAAAGCAAACTCTTTTATTTTAATCTCAGAATTACAACTGTGCAGTTTGTTGCTGACATATGGTAAACTTTGCACTTTAACAGAATATCAGTTGTCTTGAAAGTAGAATGGTCAATTCTTCCCAGAAACACTACATAGCTCAGCAAAGAGGATAAACTGGGATCCAAAAAATGAATAGTAAGCTCCTGAAAACTTTTGTTTTCTCAGCAAGAACGGTTAGAGGAACAGCAAGGGTGTGGCTCCTGAAGCCGCTACCTGAAAAAGTCCCATTTACTCCACCAATTCGTTTTAGTCCCTTCCCGAGCAGGGAGCATTGTTCCCTCGTTTGTTTTCAAGGGCATATCGTGCTGCTTCTGTCATTGGTATATTACCCTATTTTACTCAAACTTTGCCGACATTCAGCTAATTAAGAGTTTTATATTCCATCTGACCAGGCAGCTTGGAGAAAGCATACTAAGAATATCTTCTAAAAAAAAAATCCGAATGAAAAAATGATTGGGACTCCAAACACGACAGGTGCCTAACTAATGACTTCCTCTGTTAGGGATGAGGTCGGAACCATTTTCTGAATCCATATCAATCTCTGTTAATGTGATTCAGATTAATTAGCCAATCTCCAAAATGATGGCTTGATTTCTGAATCATGAATCTGCTCCACCAGACCGGCTGACGGAGGTCCAGCACGACAGGTTACTGTGCCATCTTTCACTTCTGGGCGGGAGGGAGGAGACTTTACAGGGATCTGTGGTCAGGTCCCTCAATCGTGTCCCGATGAGAATATTCATTTTTGAGACTCAGTCGCTGGAAATGATGCTGCCGTCATTTGTCAAATCTCCATAGTTACCTTTCTGCTATCAGATCGTGTTCAGAGCAATTTGTTTAAAAAAAATTAAACCCTTATTAAAAAGGTTCAATTTTCTTTAGCTTTATGTATAAAATTAAATTACTATATCCGGTGATGATCTTGAAGATTGTCTGTGGCATATCAGCATTAGCTTTTTGTTCAAGGGAGATAAGAATTGCTTTCTGTCTAATTTGAATAGCGGTGCCCTACATTAACCTCTCTAAGGCTGATTGCAACAATACTGTTTGGTTTTCGTACCTGCGTTTGTCAGCTCTTGCGTTTTTAGGTTGTACAATTCCTTACATCACTAGGGTTTTACAATAAAGGGAATTTGAAGCACCCAAAATCCAGACAGAGGAATGTGAAATCAAACTGGGGAGGTTTGTTCACGTTGTTTTTAAAATGAAGCTTAGGATGCAGAGCTCCCTAGCAAGTGCAGTTGGTGAGTTACAATGTGAATGGGATCGTTACTTTTACCACAAAGATCGATGTAAACACGAAAGAACTGAAGGATATGCCCTCAGGGTGAGATGAAGGAAGTGCGAGCAAACGCTAGCATAGGCCTGTCGGGCTGAAAGGCCTGCTTCTTTGCTGTGGTTTCTCTACAATACTACGTAAAGTTTCAGCTTGGCTGAAGGACCTTGCAAAACTATGTTACCTTTTAGCTGCAGCCGTAGCTTATAGAGACTCTGGTATCTGACAGCTCTAAAAATACACAACATTTTAGGCAGTTTGCTTCCCAGCTTAGGTCCTGAAGGTTTACATTTGAATTGATGCATATGCTAAATCATCAATTTATCTTTCAGTAGCCAAAAGTCTGTCAGACTCTTCTTTTGTCACAATGACTGCTTATTCTATGATTGCCTGCTGTTGCAGTAGGGAAGCCAGTTAGGTGCAACATATATTTACAGCAGGTACAGTAAGTCACTGGTTATAACATTTAACTCTACACTTGTTTTATTCACTAATTCTCCTACTTCCTTTTTATTGTGCAAGTTATTAAAATCATATAGCTATAAGCTGAGAAGTATTAAATAATGCCTTAGCTCATGGATGAGGAACATATACATGAGCAACACTGTTAAAGAAAACATATTTTCTAGAATGCTTGACTGAAATTGTTTAATCTAGTGAGGCAATAAATCTAGTTCATGGAACAAGGGAATGACTCACTGCTAATGAGTAACCTCTACTTGCTGCAGCCTTTTTTTAACATTCTGTATCAGAATCATGTTGAGCATGCTGATGTTCAAGGAATATTCTGGAATAACATTCCTTTTACAAGGTAGTTTGGGTAAATTGGCAACACCCATAGCACAGGGCATCAGCACAGTTGAAACGAAAATGAGGGAATTCAATGTAGTATAATTAAATGACCCAAAAGTTTTAAGCATAAACCGATCTCTCATTTCTTTCTAAATAAATTTTCTTTATTAACACAATATTTGCTGGAACTAGTGTTGCTCATTGAAGATACATAGCATATAGAGTTTACCTGGCACCTGAATTACACAGTGGAAAGCCAATGAGGTTGCAAATTGCAATGGGGAAACCAACGGCAAGCCTTTCTGTGAGTTTGAATAGGAACCAAAGGAACTTAACATGAGATCTGCAGTGTGCGAATTTGTTGGGATGGGAAATGACAGCATGTGAGGAGATTGGCCCCAGTACCATTTCAGCTGAATATGTGTGAGCTGTGCTGAGTTATGAATTTTCAGCTAAACCTTTTGGCTTAAATGGGTACCTGCGGAAGTGCGAGATTTGGATTTTCATACTTATTTCCTGCCACATCACACCATGGATTCATGGTGATTACTTGGTATACTGCACACACATCCTCACCTACCCCCACTAACTTAAACCCACTCCCAGACTGAAAAGAGCTTACGTCCAATTGATAGTTAACTTCTACAGCAGAATAATACTTTCATGAGTGTTATCCACGATATATGTTAGTTAATGCGGGAAAATTGCATGGAATTAACCTGGCAAATGATGTTTGCTCTTGGTAAATTCTTGATATTCTTTCAGAGAATAGTTGGTTTACAGATTGAATTTGTGTTAGGTCACTTTACAGAAGTGATTATCCTGTGCAGCAAGTGGTCCTTAGATTGATGAAACAAAACCAGTAGCTAACATGAAAAACAATCAAAACTATTAAACTGCTAGCTCTACAATGAGTTTATAATTAGGTTTGGGGAGGTTAGTTATAACTGGAATAATTGACTATTTAATGGACGTGGTCCGAAGAAGCTCAGTTTAAGGGCTGCTTATCGCTTAATACAAATATGCTCTTACAAAATTGTGAAATTAAGTTAACATCAGGCATTTAAAAGGCCTGTTATTTAGTATAGACATGTTTAAGAATGTTTGCTTCATACTAAGTCAAGGAAAAAACGCATTCTGTTTGATATGGGCTGGGAGAGTGGGTATAGGGTTGTGATTATTAACAACATTATTCTTTACACAGAAACAAAATGGGGATAAAATTACAGTAAATCTTTTCAAGCTTTGAATGGTTCAATGAATAATCAAAGCATTCCCATAAAATTAATCTGTAAGATGATCAGTTTAATATATTCTTGCAATAATTGAGGAGGTCTCCTGTTTTGCATGTTTTGCCAGCTTACTATATGATATATAAAACCAAATATAAGCATGAACGGAATATAAACTCTGAAATGTAATTCTAAATGCGTGAACTAGCATTGGAAAAGAGTTTATTAAAGGTATTGATTTCAACGAGGCTTGGTACACAGGTAGGGTGTGGCCTGACAAAGTACTAATTAATTTCTGATGTAGGTTTGAACTTGAATCCTGGAAGTTTTTAAAGGATGTTAACATTGGATGGTGGTATGAATCGATCTTTCTTCTAAATTGTAATGAGTTATTTTGTCTGGAATGTTGCTGACTATTTTATAACTTTGTAAATTATCTCAGCTCTTCTAGTGTAATTTATCACAACTATACAACTGATGAACTTAGAGCATGGGTCGGTAATTGGAACTACGATTTTGTGGCCATTACAGAAACTTGGGTAATTCAGGGAGAGGAATGGATATTGGAAGTTCCGGGATTTAGATGCTTTAAAAGAAATAGGGAGGGTGGAAAAAGAGGCGGGGGAGTGGCATTGCTAGTCAGGGCTGGTATAGCAGCTACTGAAAGGCAGTTTGAGAATGATGTCTACAGAGTCAGTTTGGGTTTCAGTCAGGAACAAGAAAGGAGCAGTCACTTTGTTGGGGGTTTTTTACAGACCCCCTAATAGTTGCAGAGAAGTAGAGGAGTGGATTGGGAGGCAGATACTGGAAAGGTGCAGAAGTCACAGGGTTGTAGTCATGGGTGACTTCAACTTTCCAAATATTGATTGGAAACGTTTTAGTGTGTAATAGTTTAGATGGAGCAGATTTTGTCCAGTGCGTTCAGGAAGGATTCCTGACACAGTATGTAGATAGACCAACACAAGGAGAGGCCACTTTGGATTTGGCGCTTGGCAACGAACCAGGCCAAGTGTTAGACCTGTTGGTAGGAGAGCATTTTGGTGGTAACGATCATAACTCAGTTTCTTTCACGATAGTCATGGATAAGGATAGGTACATACGGCAAGGTAAGGTTTATAATTGGGGGAAGGGTAATTACAATTCAGTTAGGCAAAAACTGGGTAACATAAATTGGAAACAGATGCTGTCAAGGAAGAGCACCGCAGAAATGTGGAGGTTGTTTAAGGAATGCATACTGCAGGTGCTCGATATGTTTGTCCCTAGCAGGCAGAAAAGATGCGGTCGAGTAAGGGAGCCATGGTTCTCGAGAGAGGTCGAACAACTGGTTAAGAGGAAGTAGGAGGCTTATGAAAGGTTTAGGAAAAGAGGAACGGAAAAGGCTCTAGAGGGATACAAGTTAGCCAGGAAGGAGCTGAAGAAAGGGCTTAGAAGAGCTATAAGGGGGCATGAGAAAACCTTGGCAGACAGGATCAAGGAAAACTTGAAGGTTTTTTACACGTATGTGCAGAACAAGAGAATGACCAGAGAAAGGGTAGGGCCGATCAAGGATTGTAAAGGGAGTTTGTGCACAGAGCCTAAAGAGATAGGAGAGGTGCTTAATGAGTACTTTACTTCAGTATTCACAACTGAGAGGGACCTAGTTGTAGAGGAGGACGTTGTGAAACAGGCAGGTAGGCTAGAGGAGGTTGATGTTAGTAAAGACGATGTGCTAGGAATTCTGAGGAAGTTGAAGATAGATAAGTCCCCTGGGCCTGATGGGATTTATCCAAGGATTCTATGGGAAGCGAGGGACGAGATCGCAGGGCCTTTGGTGATGATCTTTTCATCCTCACTGTCCACGGGTATCGTGCCGGAAGATTGGAAAGAGGCAAACGTCATTCCCTTATTCAAAAAAGGGAACAGGGATAACCCTGGAAATTACAGATCAGTTAGTCTTACGTCAGTGGTGGGCAAATTATTGGGAAGGGCTCTGAGAGACAGGATTTATGATCACTTGGAAAGACACAGTTTGATTCATGATAGTCACCATGGATTTGTGAGGGGTAGATCATGCCTCATAAACCTTATTGAATTCTTTGAAGAGGTGACCAAACACGCTATTGAGTTATTGAGTTATTGAGTCATACAGCATGGAAACAGACCCTTCAGTCCAACTAGTCCACGCGATCATAATCCCAAACTAAACTTGTCCCACCTGCCTGCTCCTGGCCCATATCCCTCCAAACCTTTCCTATTCATGTACTTATCTAAATGTCTTTCAAACATTGTAAATGTACTTGTATCCATCACTTCCTCTGGAAGTTCATTCCACATAAGATCCATTCTCGTGGATGAAGGCGGAGCAGTGGATGTGGTATACATGGATTTAAGTAAGGCGTTTGATAAGGTTCCCCATGGTAGGCTCATGCAGAAGGTAAGGAGGCATGGGATAGGGGGAAATGTGGCAGATTGGATTCAGAATTGGCTGACCCTTAGAAGACAAAGGGTGGTAGTGGACAGAAAATATTCAACATGGTGCTCAGTTACGAGTGGTGTACCACAAGGATCTGTTCTGGGTCCTCTTCTATTTGTGATTTTTGTAAATGATTTGGATGAAGGAGTGGAAGCGTGGATTAGCAAGTTCGCGGACGATACGAAGGTGGGTCACGTTGTGGACAGTGCGGAGGGCTATTCTAGGTTACAAAGGGACATTGACAGATTGCAGAGCTGGGCTGAGAAGTGGTAGATGGAGTTTAACCCTGAAAAGTGTGAGGTGATTCGTTTTGGAAGGACAAACTTGAAAGCAGAATACAGGGTTAACGGAAAGATTCTTGGCAGTGTGGAGGAGCAGAGAGATCTTGGGGTTCATGTTAACAGTTCCCTGAAAGCTGCCACTCAGGTGGATAGAGTTGTTAAGAAGGCGTATGGTGTGTTAGCTTTCATTAATAGAGGGATTGAGTTCAAGAGCCGTGAAGTTATGCTCCAGCTATACAAAAGCCTGGTTCGGCCACATCTGGAGTATTGTGTCCAGTTCTGGTCACCTCTACAGGAAAGATGTGGAAGTGTTGGAAAAGGTGCAGAGGAGATTTATCAGGATGTTGCCTGGAATGGAGGGAAGGTCTTACGAGGACAGGTTGAGAGAGCTAGGGCTTTTCTCTTTAGAACGACGAAGGATGAGAGGTGACTTGATAGAGGTGTACAAAATGATCAGAGGTATAGATAGAGTAGATAGCCAGGGACTTTTTCCTAGGGTGGAGGTAGCTTTTATGAGGGGACATAGTTTTAAAGTGAAAGGAGGTAAATATCGGGGAGACGTCAGAGATAGGTTCTTTACTCAGAGAGTGGTAGGGGCGTGGAATGCATTGCCGGAGAGGGTAGTGGAGTTGGCCTCATTAGGGGCATTTAAGCGGCTACTAGATATGCATATGGATGATAGTATAAGATAGACCTTAGGTTTCGGGTAAAAGTTCGGCACAACAATGTGGGCCGAAGGGCCTGTACTGTGCTGTACTGTTCTATGTTCTATAAAAATGTGAGTAGAGTTTTCAGAGCAGTTTGTTGGTATGGATTAGGAACATAGGAACAAGAGTAGGCTATTCAGTCCTTTGAGCTGGATCTGCCATTTAATATGGTTATGTCTAAGGTTTTGGAGTAGATCTGTAGCTCGGGTTATGGGTGTTGAGGTTGGTTGGCTCGCCGAGCTGTTTTGTTGTTTCGCAGATATTTCGTTACCGTGCTTGGTAACATCCTCAGTGCAGCCTCTGATGAAGTGTCAGTGTGTTTTCCTGCCTGGTTTTCAAACTCTGGGGTCCGTTGCGATGGATTGCCTCACTTCCAGGTTTCCTCCATAGTGGAATGTATATGGGTTCGAGTTCAATGTGTTTATTAATAGCCTGCTTCGTGGAGTGCCATGCTTCCAGGAATTTTTCCGCGACAAAAGTGACAACAACAGAACTGGCACATGGATAAGGAACCTCTCCGACAGGAAACTGACAGACGCGGAAAAAGCCGTTATCACCCAGGGATGAACTACAACTACAGGGACGCCAACAAAACGGAATGGTTAGCTACACTGGAAGCCACACTCAAGACCAACAATATCAACAAAGAAACACAACAAACTATAAGACAGACAGTAGTCCTGACACTAACCAGAAAGAGGGAATTCAACACCCTCAACACAAGGGAAAGACATGCCCTGGATAGATTAAAGAAGCTCATGAACATCACTATACTACCTGCAGACAAAGGGCGCATGACAGTGATAATGAATAAAAAGGACCACATCTCCAAGGTACAAGCACTGCTCACCGACGAGAACACATACCGACCAGTACAAACTGAGCCGACACCACAACTAGGCAACAAAATCCTACACACGCTACAAAGACTCAAACAAACAGGACAGATCAACAAAGCAGACTTCTTAAGAATGAAACCCGAAGGAACCAACACACCCCGATTCTACAGCCTCCCTAAAGTGCACAAGCTGGAAGCCCCCCTCAGACCCATAGTCTCCCTACCAGGTACTCCATCGCACAAATTAGCCAGAGAACTACAAAGAAGACTCAAGCACCTAGCCAACAAGTCAGCCCACTCCATCCACTCAGCCCAAAAATTCCTCAACTCCATCAAAGACATAAAGATAGAGGCCGAAGAAACCATGATATTGTTTGATGTCATCGCTGTATTCACATCAATACACATACCACCAGCAAGGGAAACAATGACAACACTACTTGAACAAGAACACGACCCCAGTGAAACCATCTCCAAGGACAACATTCTTAAACTACTGGACCTATGCCTGACCACCCACTTCACCTTCAACGGCCAAACATACGAGCAAATCAACAGGACACCCATGGGATCGCCTATCTCCGGACTTATAGCAGAAGCAGTGATGCAAAGACTGGAAAGGACTGTCCTTCCGCAAATCACCAAATTAGAAGACACACACAAACTCACAAACAACACCCTCACCGGAATAAAATTCACCAGAGAGGAGGAGAAGAACAAACAACTCCCATTCCTGGACATCATGGTAGAGCGCAAGACAAATGGGGAACTGCAAACGAAAGTACACTGAAAAGCCACACACACAGACCAGGTACTGAACTTCAATAGTAACCATCCCGGCACACACAAACGAAGCTGCGTGCAAACACTATTTAAAAGGGCAAGAACACACTGCAGCAACATGGAACTACGCCAAGAGGAGGAGGAATACCTCTTCCAAGTGTTCAAGGATAATGGATATCCAAAGAACTGGGTCAGGAGATGCGTACGGGAACAGCATCAGAAAGATTCTACACGCCCTGACACACTCATCACACTACCCTACATCAGGAACACGTCAGAACTCACCGACTTCTACGACCGCTGGGCATCAGAGTGGCACACAAACCCACATCAACGCTACGACAAGTGCTCACCCGAAATAAAGACCCACTCCCCACCATGGACAGGACCAATGTCATCTACAAGATCCCCTGTAGAGACCGTGAGAAACACTACATCGGACAAACAGGAAGGAAACTAACAACCAGAGTACATGAACACCAACTGGCTACAAAAATACATGAACAATACTCACTCATCTCAATCCACATGGACAAGGAGAACCACGACTTCGACTGGGACAACACCAAGATCCTGGGACAGGCTAGGCAGAGACAAGCACGAGAATTCCTGGAAGCATGGCACTCCACGAAGCAGGCTATTAATAAACACATTGAACTTGACCTCATATACATTCCACTACGGAGGAAACCCGGAAGTGAGGCAATCCATCGCAACGGACCCCAGAGTTTAAAAATCAGGCGGGAAAACACACCAACGCTTCATCAAAGGCTGCACTGAGGATGTTACCCAGCACGGTAACGAAACATCTGCGGAACAACAGAACAGCTCGGCGAGCCAACCAACCTCAACAACATGATTATGGCTGCTCAAGCATTTCAATGCCTTTTATCAACACTGTCCCCTGAACCCTCTGTGTCTTTGCTCACCAGAAATCTATCAATCACTACTTTGAAGTACTGATCCTTGCAGTACTCCACCAGTTACAGCTTGACAATGCGAGCATGGCCTGCTCAATTCCTACTCCTTGTTAACTGCCTCTTAGCCAACTGTTCTGAATCCAAAAACATTCTGAAAATGCGAGTATCTGACAACCTCCTTTATCAATTTTGTTAGTAACAGCCTCGTAAGATCGTGCAAGTTTGTCAAACCTGATTTCCCATTCACAAATCAATGCTAACCATGCTCAATTAGATCATTATCAACCAGATTTCTATTTATTGCAACCTTTGTAATGGCATCAAGCATGTCACTTACTATTGATGTAAGGCTGCCAGATCGATCATCCCTTGTTTTCTCTCTTGCCCCATTCTTAACATTGGGATGATATTTACTATTACTATCTTCCAATCCACAGGAATCCTTCCAGAATCAACACAGTTTTGTAAGATGATCACCGACTACCTCCATAGTCACATCCTTCAACACTCTCGGATGTAGAAAATCAGAGCCCAGGGAGTTAGTAACTTTCAACCCCATTAGTTTCTGCAGTAGAATCTTTTCACTAATACTAATTTCCTTCAACTCCTTATTCTCCTTGGTGACATGAATATCTAATTCTAGCATGTTTTTTCGTATCATTCTCAATGAAAGCAAACACAATTAAACATTTAGCTTCTCTGCCATTATTCCCCATTAGAAATTCTCCTGAAATAAAAACAAAGATTGCTGGAAAAACTCAGCAGGTCTGGCAGCATCATTAGCGACAAAGCAAAGCTAAGGATGTGAAGAAGAGTCACTGGACCGACAACATTAACTCCGCTGTCTCCACAGATGCTGCCAGACCTACCGTATTTTTCCAGCAATTTCCTTTTTTTTTGCTGATTTTCAGCATCTGCAGTTCTTTGGTTTTGTTGTTTAGTGATAAATTCTCCTAACTCTGCCTGTAATGGACTCACATTTGCCTTAACCAAACCTTTCTTTACTACATTCTTATAGAAGTTTTACAGTTTGTTTTTTTTTACTAGATTGCATACATATCCTATTCCCCCTTTTGTTATCAGTGTCTCGGTCCTCCTTTGCTAGGTCACCTATTAAAAAGCACCCAATCCTCCAATGTATTACAATTTCTGGTCACGTTGTAATCTTTTTCTTTTAATCTTGTGCAATTCTGAACTTTCTTTGTTTGCCTCAATAGATTGACCTTTTGCGTTTTCGCACTTTGGAGGAAAGTATATGTGCTGTAAGTCATGTAATCGTTATTTAAAGACTATCCATTACCAATGTGCAGTCATGCCTTTTAATGTATTTTCTCAGTTCCCCTCAGCTAACTTGTGCTCAAATCAAATTGCCCTTGAGTAGGTTCTGTTTTTGTCCTGCTTTAAAGTACAGCATGCATGCTAAGATGGTGCCACAAAATTGGCTGCCACTTATACATGCGCAGATTGTGCCATTGACTCTTGGCATCTGTAGCTTTCATCTGACCTGAGATTCACAAGAGTAGGTCCCTGGCTGTGATAATGAAAGCTTTGGGTGGTAACAGGTCAATGTGGTAAAGTTTCAATCGCTGATCAGCTTCAGCATCAGGAGGAAGGTGAAGAAAGCTTCAAGATTGCTAACGAAGGAAAGCTGGGGGAAAGTGGTAAAGAATGTGAAGAAACCTCCACAGAGGAAACGTTAATGAAAAAAACACACAGCCAAGAAATGAAAAAAAAAGTGTAAAAATCTGAAGGTAAAAGCTCTTCTCAGAGCCGCCGTTGCTATGGGGAGGCAATAGGCTAGCAGTATTATTGCTGGACTGTTAGCCCAGAGACTGAGGTAATGTTCTGGCAACCCAGGTTTGAATCCTGATGTGGAGGATCGTGGAATTTGAACTCAATAAAAAAAGGAATTAGGAGACTAATGATGACTGTGAATCCATTGTTGATTGTACAAAAAATCTATCTGCTTCACTAATGTCCTAAACATGATTCCAGACCCATAGCAATGTGGCTGGCTCTTGACTGCTCCCTCTGGGTAATTAAGGATGGGCAATTAATGCTGGTCTAGCCAGAGACACCCACATGCCATGAATTAATCAAATTAGATTAGAATTAAAAATGTCTCTTTGAGATTCATTCCCAGCAGAGCCCATTTCAAATTAATCCAGTGGGCAAATACTAAAGATGCTGAATTTCATTTGAATGTAACATTTGTTAAATCCTGTTCTCTCTGTAGTGATAAAAGTATCTGGTCAGCATTTCCCTGGCCACATTACACACCTAGAAGAGGCAATTAAATGATTTGCAGCCTTTAAAATAATGTGAAATCTATATTCTTATCCTCAGTTACATAAACTGCAAACTTATAGTCCTTATGTATATTCAGCAAGAACGTTTGAATTTTGATGATCAGGTACCTAAATAGCTGCCATGGATGCTAGTAGAGTCATTCTTGACACATCTTTGCAATCAAGGAAGTAACAAAATGTGAAGAAATACCAAAATAATACAGTGAAAGCAAAGCACATTTAAAAATGTAAAAAAAATTAAAAATAAATAAAATAAACCTGGGCGTCAACCCAACATAGTCCATATCCACCCCAATAAAACACCAGATCTTTTTGGGACTTGTTCCAGTGTTTAGTGGCTTGTTTGGCATACAATAGTTCCTATAACTTTCCCCTTTCCCAGCAGTGCACCAGACATAGGACACACACACTCAAGTTATTGGGAGGCTATCACCTCATACTCTTGCCTATTTTAAAGTCATGATTTTCCAGCTGAACCAGGATTAAAGTTTCATGTGTCCATCATCCACAATATTTTGTTTTTTTTATATTTTGTAAGTAAATGTTAAGAAGCACAGCCAAAACTAAAAGAGAAAATTATATCCAAAAAAAGGCAAAGTTCAAATGAGCTGAAAAAGAACAGCAGAAGATTTTGTTGACCTCTCCAGTGAAACTTGAATTGCACTCCTGCTATGATTAAAATTGAGTTTTTAGAAAAGAAGATGAGAGTCTATCATCGTCGACACATGGCTTTCTATCATTGCTGTGACACCTCTGCAAAAAAACGTCAGAATCTGCCGTCTTTAGTAAACACAGAAGAAATGAAAGCTTTAAAAACAACGTGTTATAAATGAACCCAGGGAATAGGGAGCAGTTTTGACCTGAAGGGCTGTGATTGTGTTCATAGTATTTTGCTCCCCATTTTAGAAGTTATTTTCTCCCTCTCTTCTGGATTACCATTACATTGTCTACTGTCTGATGGAGAGGTCGAAGAGACAGCCTTTCTTCTGCAGGTCTTCAGAGAAACTGTTCCCAGCCAGGCAGTAGTACAAATGTGGAACTAATGCCTCATATGTTGCCCTTTTCCTCTTTAAGATCACTTTCTATTGTAGAACCAGACAATGTTGCTGTGTAATCAGTAATGTAATTTACCTTTTCATATTACGGGTTGGATTCTAATACGTTACAAGCCAGAAACAACTGATCACGGCTGAGAAGTGTAGGGAGTGCTCCCTGGTTCTGACACTGGGCTTATGCGGTGGAATGTGGTGTGGTAGAAAACACAGGAGGCAGATGCTTCAGAGGCAAAGGAAACTGATTTTATTGAACAACAAGTAAATTGAGTATATTGAAGAAAAACAAGAAAGTGAATATCAAAAATATATAAAATCTCTGACTGAGAGCTGTCTCCCAGTTACGTGACCCCCAGTTAAGCCTTGGAGCCAAGACTTGATACAGTGGGTGGCTGTTACCTATGCTAACAGGGGAAAGAGAAAACCTGCTGACCTGGAGTCCTATTCCACTTCCCTTCCTGAGGGGTGCCCTACACCATTAGCCCCGAACCCCACCTTCCCCCTGTCTAAGACTAGCCAAGCTGGGTTGGAGGGTCCCGATGACCACAGGTTCACCCCGGGGCGAAAACGCGATTTTGACTGGCTCTTGTCCGTAGTCTCTTGCCGTAGCGGGGACTCTGCGAAGGGCCGCAAGTACCGGTTACAGCCTGTCTAGTGGTGTCTGATGAAGTGGTTAGACGCGTGGGAGCAGACCGGTGAGTACCTTGGGTTTTCTTTCTTTTCTGGTGGTCCTTGCAAGCGGTTTGTTGTTTGGATGGTGGAGGATGCTGCTAGTGTTGCCCCATTTGATGTCTTGTGTCTCTGGATGCGTTCGGTTGCCCCTGGACGTCGAGGGGAGGTTCGTGGTTAGTTGCTAGTGTTCAGTGGTTGTGAGGGCTGCTTCCCTTCATGAATGGGGCCTGCTTCTTACTCAGACTCTCAAACTCTCCTCATTGAGCAAGCAGAGTGCACACACCGTGTTGGAGTCAGGGCGCGTTGCTCGTATCACAGTGCTAGTATCACTCTCTTCCCCACTCTGTCTTTGCTGTGCTGGGCTCAGGATCTCCAGTTGTAACCAACTGCAGGCCCCGCTTACCTCCCACCAAATCTGTTGAGCCTGTCGGGGCTGAATGAACTTCCTGATCCCTGGAGTGGGTGTGAATGGTATTTTGATTGAGGTGAATGGTTTCGATGGTTTTGGAATATCCAGTATTTCCCTTGGATGGGTATTGGTTCAGGTTTGAATAGTGTTGTGAATGTCTTTACAGCCATAGGTGGAACAGGTTTGCATGTAGCACAATGGTGTGGAATGTTTAGTATTTCTGTGCCTGAGCACTGGCTGGAAAATTGTATGGCTTTGTGCCTCTGCAGGCTCCAGAGGGTCTGAAGTTGTTGAAGTTGTTTGTTTCCTCCATTGTTTAAGCTGGTGCATGAATAGAGGTCTTCGTTTAGTTTCTTCAAGCTAACCCCTGTTCCAGACACATCTGCCCCTAGGCTTGCATATTACCCAGACTGTCCCAACCAGCCTTTTTCCTGGTTCAGTTTCAGCCCATGGTTTCTGGCGTCCCAGAAGTTAGATGAATTTAACCCAATGTAATTTCCACAACTGCCTTCAGAGGGTTTTCAGTCGAGGGTATGTCCATAAACTGATGGTGACTTTTACCCTACCTTACAGAAGGCTGGGTGAAGACTAGTAATGTGAAAAGGGCATTGCCATCCCATACCAATGGAAGAGAGGACGTCCGTTTTTGTAACAGAAGGAAAGCATTTATTTAAAGTATTTTTAATTCCCCTGTTCAGATATGTAATGGTACATCTCCAGAGTAGATAGGATTTCAACCTCGTATCTTCCTGATTTCAGTAGCAGGGCCACTAACGCTGCACCACAATTAACCTATTAATGGTGAAATTAAGGTCACAATTACCATATCTGTAGTTTTTACACATCCTGTAATCTATTTATACATCAATGTCACACCTCTCAACACAAATTGAATTAGGTATGACACACAAATTGAGTGATTATTGTTTAAATTGATTGGAAAGCATTGTCCTTCTGTGAATCAGTAGAGATTAATAATGGCAAAGTTAGCAAATCTGATTGCTCCAACTATGTCCTTGCTACAGATAATACCTGATTAATCATACTGCCACAATGTGTGAATTTATTGACTTTCTGTTTTGATGTCTGTGCATATTTTACAATTACTTACCAGGTGCTTTATTTCTTTGTTTAATCCTCAAACCGATTTACAGCTTCAGAATAACTTTGCCTCTTGTTTGAAGAGATTCCTCCTATTTCAGCTAACAGTATTGTGTTATCTGAATATATCAACTTTTTAATCCCAATGTCCTTTATCGCTGTGGTCAGTCCTACTTCCTCAACAACTATCAGTGGGATTGCTTGGTGAAATGCATTAAAACTGGTAAATGACAGAATGTGACCCTGTAAAACTAAAGAGTCTGTAAAATCTTCCAATCCATTTACCCTGAATTACAGCATTGTGCTTTTCAACAAATATATTGCTAATAATTATGATGTCAGGTGCACAGTATTGTTTCAAAATGGAGCAAAAACACTCAAACAGTATTTTGATTGTGAACTCTTGTCAAATTTGTTTTATGCTTGCGGACTTCCTGTGATGTTACTCTCAGTCAAGGGCTTGAAATGCTTTTTTCTGATGTGAACTGTTTTACTGCACCTTGATGTGACAGCAGTTTGCATATTGCTATAATGCTGCATATTTACTGAAGAAAGATGCCTCATGACTACTGCAGGACAAAAAAAAATGCACTGTTAACGAATACTGACAGATATTGGCCTCACAGGCAGAATCCTGGAACTGTTGTCCATCTACCATTCTGCAAAATAACACTAGTATTTCTTTACTTCCCAAATCGCCTCATCAAAGTTATCAGCTTTATATAAAGAGAATAGAATTAGTGTTCTTAACCTTTGTGTCAGAACATTTGGCTACTTGCTGTTTAGCGGAAGTGTGTGAATTTATTTATTAGTAAGACTGTTAATATGTCACAGGCTGTAATTCTGTTCTCTCAACTCCCACAGTCTGTTTGCAAAGTTGGTTTAAGATACTGAAGCATGATCGGTTCTACAACCCTCTATGTGCATGCAACAGGCATGTTATAGTAGGGATGGTAAAAGAGGTCATGTTCTGGAACCCGAGTTAACAAGGTGTAGAGCTGGATGAACACAGCAGGCCAAGCAACATCATAGAGGCCCGAAACGTCAGCTTTCCTGCTCCTCTGATGCTGCTTAGTCTGCTGTGTTCATCCAGCTCTACACCTTGTTAACTCAGATTCTCCAGCATCTGCAGTTCCTACTATCTCATGTTCTGGAACCCTATAGGTTTGGGGTCTCCTTCCATGTGTTCTTGCACGACTATGATGCAGCTCCTAACATATTACTCAGTAACTATTCTTAGAGTAAATGTATAATTAACCCTTTACCCCACAAGTGTTAAAATTATTTGTCAATACTTCAGTGAACCTTCTTTTCAGTTGCTTAGATCTTTTTCTAACCTTCATATCCTACGTTGGTTCGTTGCTGGTGACATCAACATAGAATTGTTGAGGGAAATATTTCCAATCATGAAATCTCTAAAGATCAAGGATAAATGGTCATATGCTATGGCCCTGGTTGACTGACTGAGCTCAAATTTACCTTCAAGACAAACCTCACCAAAAATCCTTTCTCCTCAGGTCATTAAAGCACAAGGAATATAGCAAGACTGGTGTGCCAATGAAAGCCTGAAATTTTAACTTGGTTTCTCTCTCCAAGACACTGCCAGGCCTAGTGCATATTTAGAGCATTTCCTGTTTTTGATTTCAGATTTTCAGGATCATCAGTATTTTGCTTTTGTTTTACTGCAATATCCAGGACACACACGTGATCACTCACCATTGCAATTTGGCTAATAAAGCACTTTGCTGGCAATGACCAATTGAACTATTGGTTTCCACACAGAAAGTTCCTTGGCTTACTGGGAGCTGAGATTAAGTCAAGGGAGAAATGCCGCTCAGTAAGCTTGATGTTGCCAAACCATTACTGTTAAAATGTTGGTGACAATGTTGACAGGTCAATAAGATTGAACTCATTGTTTTGTTTTATTAATTTGCAGTCCACAGGACAATTCATGCATCTTGTATTTACAATTATGCCATCAAATTAGATGGCGCTTTGAACATTTGGTCAATGGGTATTCTAATTTTGGGGTATGTGAACGAGAGGTAACTAGCTATTCTGGTGCTCTGTTGCAACTGAGCCCTGATCTCCAGGGAAGGGAGAAAAATCCCAGACCTTGGGAGTTGAGGAATCAAAAGGGTGGAAAGCACTTAGACCTGACTCGTACCTTGTGGATGATGGACAAGCTTTGGACAGTTAATGTTGAAACTTGGCTCTCTTGATCAAAGAAGGGGCTCTTTTGGTGCATTGTTAGAGACCCTGCCTCTTAGCCAGATAAACACAGGATCAAGCCCCAACCTCCTTCAGAATTTTGTAATATCATCTTCGAACAGGTTGACTAGACAATGTATTGTGTAACATTAATGAGTAAATAACAAAGTACAAATATTTATAGCTTGTACAGAACACTACCTGTTAAGATGTGAAATGATCAGCCTTATTTTGTGGGTTCTCTGTTCCATCACTGGGTCCCTGTCCCTAGGCTCCTTTGACAAATGTTGCTTCCAGACTCTTGCTGTCACTTGTCCTTCTTTCAGAGTTTACATTTTCATCTGGGTCTCTACCTATGTTGTTTACCCATCAATAGTAAGCCAATCAGTAATTGACAATGCAATGTCCAATAGCTTTTGCTCCAATCAGCTAGCATTCCACTGAGTGTATTTGAATCTAACAGATATCGTATCAATTTGAGTTTCAACCGATGCCTCAGCATTCTGGCTATTTTGCCATGCTTCTTATCAGGCACCAACAAAGGGATGTTTCTGTTCTGAAGTCAGGTCACAGAGCTCGAAAGGTTAACTCTGCTTTGTCTCCACAGATGCTGCCAGATCTGCTGAGTTTCTCCAACTGTTTTATTTTTGTTCCAGATTTCAAGCACACACAGTCTTTGTTTTGTTAAAATCAAAGGATGCTGAGTGAAAATGTTCTGCAGCCTTAGATTTGCAATGATTTATCCTTCAATTGCTACAGTTTATAGTGTTCCAGAGTTCACTAGGGTCAAAAGTGCGCACTATAGAGACGAAAGTGCCCTTGTTCACAGCGATGTACTTGATCATTTGGACAATTTATTGTCTGCTTTATACTGCTATCAATGACTGTCGTGCTTGCACACTCTCTGAGGTGCAGAATGTTCCCAGAGCGAGCCCCAAAGCACCTATCTTTTGTGCACTATCAAGACCTTTAATCCAGTAAAATGGTGTTGAAGATGCATTTGCACACCTTCAATAAGAAGTACATTATATGGTGTATTTGTGTGTGCATGGATTACCAGTAACATGGACAATGGGTACATCACGATATCTGTCAGTGTGACCAGCACTGCCTTTTTAATCTCCACAATGCAGCTTGTGTGCTGTCCTAACTACATTTGGCTGAATGTGTTCAACAAATTAATGAGATTTTTGCGATTTAAAGCACTTACTTGCAGGTTAGTTGCTGGGAGAATTTCTTCAGGTTGTTGTTACAAATTTGTTGTGTTTTAGGTGTTTTTCCATACCTGAATCACGTTTCAGTCATCTTCAAGGAGCAGTTTCTGCTGAGGTACATTTTCATTGACTTTGACACAAGCCAATGCTCCAGCTACTTATGACTAGTCAATCCTAGTCTTTGGAATTTGGGTAACTGGGAGAACCAGAGTGCCTCCCTCCCTCCCTCTCAATTATTCTTTGTCCCTCTTGTTGTGTACCACGTTCACCTTTAAGAAAGAGGAAAGTGTGAAATACCCTCTTGAGTGAATAGCTGATATTCTGTGCAAGCTGTGGGTGCAAGGTTTGCAGCATTCTATCTGTGTAAGTGTGAGGTAAAACATGTGGATGTCTGATTGACAAAGGTTATCAGTAAGTGAGTGATAGGGGGTTCTGAATTGAACTGTGACCTGATTGTATCAGTTGGTGCTAATATAACTCTTTCAGAACCACTACCATCTACAGCAGTACCATTAATCTTTATTGAAAATCTAGGCTGTTATATGGTAGATGATACAAGTTGAATTTGATAAAAATCTGGAATAAAAAGCTTATCTAATGACAACCATGTATCAACTGTCAATTGTCATAACCTATTTGGTTCATTAATGTCTTTCAGGGAAGGAAATCTGCCAACCTTGCTTGGTCTGGTCTACATGAGAATCCATACTTGCAACAATGTGGTTAACTCTTAACTGCCCTCTGGACAGTTAGAGGTGAGTAACAAGTCCTGGCCTAACTATCAATGCCCACATTCCACGAATGAATGTAATAAAATACCATTGATGCATTTAAGGGGAAGGTAGATAAACACAGGAGGAAGAACAGAATGAAATTAAAAGTTGCTGGAGTTTGATGAAGTGGGTAGAAGAGCATGGGTGTACAGTATGGGAATAGCCCAGGCCATTTGGCCTGGTGCTAATATTCGATTTCACGCAGAAGCAGATCAAGATATTGAAGTGAGCAAGGCTGACAATTTGAACTGAAATGTATGGTGCGTTATAAAATTCATGATAGGTCGGTGAGTGTGCCTCTTCTCCTTTGCTACTTAAGCATTGAAATAACTATCACATTCAATTATTTTGTCCATTATCAATTTAAGCAGAGTTAGTGGAGCAAGTTTTTTGCTGAGTTGCTTGAGTAATATTCTTTGTTGGCTGTTTCTCAGTAACTGCTCATAATACTTCATCCATCCTTCGCTTATTTTGTCAATGTCATTGATAGCATTCCCTTGTCTCATCTTTCACACCAGCAATTTTCAGTGTTTACATTTCAGTTAAGTCTCTTACAGTCCTGCACAGCCATTGACTATCAGTTTTCTCCATTGATTTTTCACTATCCTTTCATGTGTTAGCAATCAATCATGTTTTTTTTTTGCCTGTCTTGTGTTTCTTTCAATATCCGTTTTGAAAATCTTGTTACCTTTCTCTTTCAACCACTCGAGGACATCTTTCTATAGAATGCTTGAAATAAAAGCCTCATTCTAAATCCTTGAAACCTGGAGAAGGATACCTATCAGCCCATCATACGTGTGCTGGTTCTTTAAAAGGTCAGTTATGCTTCATCTCAATATTCCTACTTCAGTCTGTAAATTCCTTACCATCAATTATCTATCAAACCCCCAAAAATCATTTCAAATTATTCAGCTCCACATTTCCTGGTGCAGTATTTTGGAGTCCAGCAATTCTCCGACTGAAGAAATATCCTTTTCCTGTCCTCTCTGGAGCATTTGCTGCTGTTGTGAATTGGTTATTGATCCACTTGCCAGAGATTTTCTCCACACACTCAATCAAAATCTCTCACCATCTTGAAAATCTCCATGAGGTCACCTCTTAATCTTCCCTGAAAAGTTTAGAATAGCTTCAACTTTGCCAACCTCTCCTCGTAACCATCATTCCTATGACATCCCGTTAAATCACCTCTGTACCCTTCGTAAGACCTCCACGTTGGCCCAGAATTATACATGGAGGCCAAGGTATCTCAGCTCATCTGCTCTGATATTTATAAAGCGTTTTCTTTCTATGTTGGTTCACCTGCCATGTTTCAGTCTATTTCACCATCCTTTCTGTTATCACGATGCCTACAACTAACTATCCTCATCACTATCTCGTACTTTGCCAAATTAACTGATCATCTTGTAACATTATGCCCATTATTACTCTCAGGTTTTAAGATAAGAGCTTCATAATAATGTTTACAAATTCAAAGACTTTCATGCCTTTAAACATAACGTCATAAAATGAGATAAATATGTAATCATCCAATTATCAATTGATTCTGTTATGGGGTAGGGTGTTAATAAGTACTTTGGCTATCCTTGGCTCTATCTGATGGGAATCCAATGGCTCTCTGCCTCTACAACTTTGTATTAGTCAGGCACTGCTCAAGAGTCATAGACATCACAATCTGTGGTTATTGATTAGAGTGGCAGCTACCCTGTGCTAGGTGCAGGTCATATAGAGTGGCTGTCAGTCCCTTTAAATTGGTGAGTTAGCTGTCCTGGAGAAGGGCTTTCAACTCCTAGCTTGTCAAATAGGATTTCTGCAATCAGCGATTCCCACTTTGGCACCAATGCGGTAAATGAATAGTCATTTTTGCTTTCCTGTTCCATCAGGAAGTACGACCATGTTCACAAAGAAAAAGAACAAAGAAAAATACAGCACAGGGAAAGACCTTTCAGCCCTCCAAGCCTGCACTGACACATTTTGGCGAGGCGATGACCTAGCGGTGTTATTGCTGGACTCTTAATCAGAAGACCCAGATAATGTTCTGGGGGCCCAGGCTCGAAACCCACCATGGCAGATGGCGGAATTTGAATTCAATAAATATCTGGAATTAAGTGTCTTATTATAACCATAAATCCATTATTGATTGTTGGAAAAACCCATCTGGTTCACTAATGTCCTTTAGGGAAGGAAACTGTCATCCTTACCTGGTCTGGCCTATATGTGACTCCAGATCCACAGCAATGTGGTTGGCTCTTAACTGCCCTCTGAGCAATTACGGATGGGCAATAGATTCTGCCTAGCCAGTGACACCCTCATCCTGTGAATGAATAAAGAAAAAAATAATTTTGCCCTTCCACACTAAAGCTGACTTGACTTACAGGGTCCATATCCATATCCCCCTCTTCCCTTCCTATTCATGTATTTGTCCAGGTGTTTCTTGAATGCTGCTACTGTGTCTGCTTCCACCACCTCCTCTGGCATCGTGTTCCAGGCCGTCATCACCCTTTGTGTGAAAAACTTGCCTCACACATATCTTTTAAACATACCCGCCCTCCCCAGCACTTTGAATCTGTGTCTCCTAGTAACTGACCCCTCCATCCTGGGAATAAAGCCTCATACTTTCCACTCTATCCATACCATTCACAATCATATAGACATCTATCATGTCACCCGTCAACCTCCTGCATCCCAGTGAAAACAAACCCTGTCTATCTAAGAGATAGTAGGAACTGCAGATGCTGGAGAATCTGAGATAACAAGGTGTAGAGGTGGATGAACACAGCAGGCCAAGCAGCATCAGAGGAGCAGGAACGCTGACGTTTTGGGCCTAGACCCTCCTTCAGAAATGGAGGAGGGGAAGGGGGTTCTGAAATAAATAGGGAGAGAGGGGGAGGCGGATAGAAGATGGATAGAGGAGAAGATACGTGGAGAGGAGACAGACAGGTCAAAGAGGCAGGGATGGATCCAGTGAAGGTGAGTGTAGGTGGGGAGGTAGGGAGGACATAGGTCAGTCCAGGGAGGACGGACAGGTCAAGGTGGCGGGAGGAGGTTAGTAAATAGGAGATGGGGGTTGGGCTTGAGGTGGGAAGAGGGGATAGGTGGGAGGAAGGACAGGTTAGGGAGGCAGGAATGAGCTGGGTTGGTTTACGAATGCGGTAGGGGGAGGGGAGATTTTGAAGCTTGTGAAGTCCACATTGATACCATTGGGCTGTAGGGTTCCCAAGCGGAATATGCGTTGCTGTTCCTGCAACCTTCGGGTAGCATCATTGTGGCACTGCGGGAGGCCTAGGATGGACATGTCGTCTGCGGAATGGGAGGGGGAGTTGAAATGTTCACGACTGGCAGGTGCAGTTGTCTAGTGCAGACCGAGCGTAGGTGTTCTGCAGAGCGGTCCCCAAGCCTCCGCTTGCAAGCTTCACAAGCTTCAAAATCTCCCCACCCGCTACCGCATCCCAAAACCAGCCCAGCTCGTCTCTGCCTCCCTAACCTGTCCTTCCTCCCACCTATCCCCATCTCCTACCTTGTAACCTCATCCCTCCACCTTGACCTGTCCGTCCTCTCTGGACTGACCTATCTCCTCCCTACCTCCCCACCTACACTCACCTTCACTGGCTCCATCGCTGCCTCTTTGACCGGTCTGTCTCCTCTCCACCTATCTTCTCCTGTATCCATCTTCTATCCGCCTCCCCCTCTCTCCCTATTTATTTCAGAACCTCCTTCCTCTCCCCCATTTCTGAAGAAGGGTCTAGGCCCGAAACGTCAAGCTTTCCTGCTCCTATGATGCTGCTTGGCCTGCTGTGTTCATCCAGCTCTACACTTTGTTATCCCTGTCTATCTAACCTTTCTTCGTAGCTAAAATCCTCCATACCAGGCAACATCCTGGTAAACCTTTGCTGTTCCCTCACAAACTAAAGGAGGACATTTTTGACTAAGTTCTGACAGTGTGCGGCCATTTGTGCTCAAGGTTAATCTTGCAGGAATGCCCAGGCAATGTGAGAGCATCAACAGCCAGTGTAAAAAGCAGGATGTGGCTGCCTGGTTCGTGCGAGCAGGTCAGAGAGGCCACTGTTGAGTAGCAGAAGGAATCGATCCTGGTGAGGATTGAGATTATGGATGAGGCAGGAAAGCATGAGACAGGGGATGCCCAAGTTTTTCTGATGTTGTCAATGGAGCCTTCAATGTTTCTTAAGGAGCTACTAAGAGTTCAAAGCAATTTACACTTCTTTTCTGGCCTTGCGTCCACTTGGTGACAGGTTCAGCTGAAAGGAAAACTATCAGGACATCACTGCTCAGGCCCAAGAATAAGATCTTCTTCCGTTCTGATGACAGGTTTACGAATTTAAAGCACATTGAGGTGGGTGCCTTTGTCTCTAGAAACTTGAAATTCTAATCAATGGGAGGCCAGTCAGTAGGTCCTGACCTTCATTTAGACTGTCATTCCTATTTGTTTACAACATTCACCTCTTCAACATTGTTATTGTAGGAACAAAATGCATCTGTATCAAATACTTCTCCCTGTCATTTTAACCAAAGCATTTTCTTTTACGTATTCCAGTTGATTTCCAATAGAGAGGTGAAATTGACACAAGTCCATCAGGTGGAATTTAACTGAGATTTAACTGAATTTAACTCAGGAAAACTGATTGGAAACCTGCATCACTTTTCTACAGGAAACCCAACGTAATTTCAGACCAACAACAATCTCAGCTGGACAATGTTGGGGTTTCCACTTAATTAGTTTCCAGCAAAGTGGAAATTCAAGAGCTGCTGACCTTTGCCGGTAATGCACATAGGCTTTCACCAGGTTTTATAAAAGCACTCCCAGGAGAGAGGTAAGAGGTTGAGGGCCGCATGTTGCCAGTGAGTGGGAAGGGTTGAATGGAAAGTGGCTGTTGGCAATCCCTATTCCTTACTGTTACTGGGCCCCTAGATTGGGCCCTGAGAGGCATGAATGAGAGAACCCCTATTCCTCCCCATAAATAGGCCACAGGTTCACCCAGTGAGGAACACTGGACAGCCTGCTGTGGCCTATTTATGGGGATGTGGGCAACAAGCACAGAAAACGCTGGAGAAACTCAACAGGTCTGGCAGAATCTATGGAGAGAGAAACAGAGTTAATGCTTTGAGTTCTGAAGAAGAGTCATACTGGATTAGAAACGTTAACTCCATTTCTCCCTCCACACAGAAGCTGCCAGACCTGCTGAGTTTCTCTAGCTTCCTCTGTGTTTGGTTCAGATTTCCAGCATCCGCTGTATTTTGCTATTTTTGAAGTATGTGTAAGACCAACTAAATCCACGAGCTGCCATTAAGTCCCTCTGTCTCGGGAATCATTAGCCTTGCACCTTATTAATGAGCGAAATAGACATCCTACTGCCAATTGGTGGCTTTCCCTTGTTGCCACCTTCCTGCCCCTTTCTGAATATTAGATCCATTTCCTGTTGTGGTGTATTAGCCACACATTTGCCATTGATTCTCCCAGTCCACCCACCATACTGCCCAATCCAGTTAACAGAAGTTATGCCACCCATGAAATGCTCTCTTTAGAAATTTTGAATATTATTGCCTGCACTTTGTGAGCTGTGAGCTCTGATCTCTGAGTGGAGAGAACCACTTGAGCTTCAGTGTGTCCACTGGAGTCTAGAAGGTCACTTCCTGCTCTAAACCTATTTTGTAGAATGAGAGGTTTATTTTTAAAATTGTTATGATGTCCTAGTGTGAATCTTCTTCCTTTATGGCACTCCTGGTAGTTATGTGCTGGCTTTACACAATTTCCTTTTCAAACTTTGGCATGGACACTGCACTGCAGTCACATCCATCTAAATAACTCTCAGGACCATGTGAAGCTTTTCATCAGGAGGAGAATTTTTAAAAGAATTCCGATCTTCTTGAAACAATTTGCTTGAACTCGAACCCGTCTGAAAAGATGAAACGCTGTCTACAACAATGTTTCTGCACGTTATTTTAGCTAAATTGCAGCCATAGATTAAAGCTCACAGTTAAAAGCAAGGCGTCTCTTTTAATTTGTACATTGTTCTGTTCCACAACTGATTTGGATTTATGGGCAGTGAATTTCTGTCATTTTACCACAGTTCCCACTGAGGAAAGATGTTGTTAAACTTAAGATGGTGAAGAAAACATTTGCAAGGATGTTGCCGGGTTTGGAAGGTTTGAGCTACAGGGAGAGGCTGAATAAACTGAGGCTATATTCCCTGGAACATCCGAGGCTGAGGGGTGACCTTTATAGAGGTTTATAAAATCCTGAGGGTCATGGATTGGGTGAATAGCCAAGGACACTTTCCCAGGGTGAGGGAGTCCAAAACTAGAGGGCATAAGTTTAAGGTGAGAGGGGAAGTATTTAAAAGGGCCCTAAGGGTCAACTTTTTCATGCAGAGGGTAGTGTGTGTAAAGAATGACCTGCCAGAGGAAGTGATGGAGGCTAGTACAATTACAACACTTAAAAATCAACTGGATGGATACCTGAGTAGAAAAGGTTTCGAAGGATATGGGCCAAATTGAGCCAAATGGGACCAGGTTAATTTAGGGTATTTGGTCAGAATGAACTAGTTGGAACAAAGGATCTGTTTCCATGCTGAACAATTCCATGACTCGATGACCCTATGAGATCATGATCAGGGAGCAGGAGGAACCAACCGCACACTGGGATAGTAGGCTTAAAATTGATTTCCTCCTGCTCTGACTATGACTTTTATTCCTATCTGTCCTTGAGAAAGGGGCGGTGAGCTGCCGCCTTAATCCACTGCATTGCATTTGGCATTGTTGACCCATAATGCCCTTAGTGAGGAGATTCTATGATTTTGACCCAGTAACGCTGAAGGAACAATGATATATTTCCAAGTCAGGATGGTGAGTAGCTTGGAGGGGAATTTGCAGGTGGTAGTATTCCCTTGCTCTTCTAAATATTAATGGTTGTGGCTTTGGCAGGTGTGTTCTAAGGAACTCTGGAAAATTTCTGCACTACATCTTGGAGATAGTACACGCTGCTGCTACTGACTGTCAGGGTCTGGGCAGAGATAAAAGGTACTGCAGATGCTGGAGAATCCGAGATAACAAGCATGAGGCTGGATGAACACAGCAGGTCAAGCAGCATCATAGGAGCAGGAAAACTTGACGTTTCGGGCCTAAACCCTTCATCAGAAATGGGGGAGGGGAAGAGGGTTCCAAAATAAATAGGGAGAGAGGGGGAGGCGGATAGAGGAGAGGATAGGTGGAGAGGAGGCAGACAAGTCGAAGAGGCGGGGATGGAGCCAGTAAAGGTGAGTGTAGGTAGGGGGGTAGGGAGGAGATAGGTCAGTCCAGGGAGGACGGACAGGTCAAGGGGGCGGGATGATGTTAGTAGATAGGAGATGGGGGTGTGGCTTGAGGTGAGAGGAAAAACAGGTTAAGGAGGTGGAGATGAGCTGGGCTGGTTTTGGGATGCGGTTGGGGGAGGGGAGATTTTGAAGCTTGTGAAATCCACATTGATGCCATTGGGCTGCAGGGTTCCCAGGCTGAATATGATTTGCTGTTCCTGCAGCCTTCGGGTGGCATCACTGTGGCATTGCAGGAGGCCCAGGATGGACATGGCGTCTGAGGAATGGGAGGGGGAGTTGAAATGGTTTACCATTTTAACCATGGTAAAAATGGTAAACCATTAGCGCTGTTGTTCTGCAAAGCGGTCCCCAAGCCTCCGCTTGGTTTCCCCGATGTAGAGGAAGCCACAACGGGTGCAGCGGATGCAGTATACCACATTGGCAGATGTGCAGGTGAACCTCTGCCTGATGTGGAATGTCTTCTTGGGGCCTGGGATTGGGGTGAGGGAGGAGGTGTGGGGGCAGGTGTAGCACTTCCTGCGGTTACAAGGAAAAGTGCCGGGTGTGGTGGGGCTGGAGGGGAGTGTGGCGCGGACAAGGGAGTCGCGGAGGGAGTGGTCCCTCCGGAAGGCAGATAAGGGTGGGGAGGGAAAGATGTCTTTGGTGGTGGGGTCTGACTGTAGATGGCGGAAGTGTCGGAGGATGATGCGTTGGATCCGGAGGTTGGTGGGGTGGTATGTGAGGACGAGGGGGATTCTTTTTTGATTATTGTTGCGGGGACGGGGCGTGAGGGATGTGTTCCGGGAAATGCGGGAGACACGGTCGAGGGCGTTCTCGACCACTGT
>JAHRHZ010000098.1:17334614-17366509 GCA_024137785.1 Ginglymostoma cirratum
CCTTTACTGGCTCCATCCCCGCCTCTTCGACTTGTCTGCCTCCTCTCCACCTATCCTCTCTATCCATCCTCTATCCGCCTCCCCCTCTCTCCCTATTTATTTCGGAACCCTCTTCCCTCCCCCATTTCTGATGAAGGGTTTAGGCCCGAAACGTCAAGTTTTCCTGCTCCTATGATGCTGCTTGACCTGCTGTGTTCATCCAGCCCCATGCTTGTTATCTAGGGTCTGGGCAGTGACTGGTGTAAATCAATCAGGCCGCTTAGTCCTGGAGAGTGTCCAGTTTGTTGAATGTTGTTGAAACTACACCCATCTGAGCAAGTAAGGAGCATACTGTCACACTCCTGGCTTATGCCTTGCAAATAATGGACTAGCTTTGAGGAGTGAGGAGGTGAATTACTCACTGCAAAATTTCTAGATTCCAAGCTGGCCTTGCGGACATATTTAGGTGGCTAGTTCAGTTCAGTCTCTGGTCAACAGTAACCTCCAAGATCTTGATAGTGAAGGGTTCAATGATGATAATGCCATTGAGTGTCAAACTGCAATGGTTAGGTTCTCTCTCGTTGGAGATGTTCATTGTCTGGCACTTGTGTGGTGTGAATGTCACTTGCCAGTTGTCAACAGAAGCTTGGATATTGTCCAGTTTTCCTGCATTCAAACATGGACTGCTTCAGTATCTGAGGGGACGCAAAGAGTTCCGAATATTGTGCAATCATTGGCGAATATCCCCACTTCTGACCTTCTGATGGAGGGAAGGTCATTGATGAAGCAGCTGAAGATGGTTGGGCCTAGGACACTGCCCTGTGGAACTCCTGCAGATATGTCCTGAACTGAGATGACTAACCTCCAACAACCTTCCTACGTGACAGGTATGACTCCAACCAGCAGGGTTTTCTCCTGATTTCCAATGACCCCAGTTTTACTAGGGTTCCTAAATGCCAAACCAGTCAAATGTAAATGGTGGTTCCACTGACACTGCCAAAGCCTGGCATTAAAATGGCACTAAGTGAAAATTTATATCAGAAAATGCCTGACCATTGTTCAAACCTCTCACCAGCCATGCCCCCACAAAGTGGGCTGGGTGAGCATCACATTTCTAGCCCATTACGTGTGGCCTAAACACTGACTTGTAGAAGTTTATCAGAACCTTTCCCTTTTGTATTCCACACCCATACAATATAAGACCATAAGTCATCGGAGCAGGAATGGCCATTCAGCCCATCGGTCTGCTCTGCCATTCAATCATAGCTGATAAATTCCTCAACCCCATTCTCCTGCTTTCTCCCAGTAACCCCTGATCCCCTTGATAATCAAGAACCTATCTATCTCAGTCTAAAATGTACTCAATGACCTGCCTCCACTGCCTTCTGTGGCGGTGAATTCCATAGATTCACCACTCTCTGGTTGAAGAGTTTCTCCTTATCTCTGTTCTAAAAGGTCTTCCCTTTACTCTAAGGCTGTGCCCGCGGGTCTTAGTCTCTCCTACCAATGGAAACATCTTCCCAACATCCACTCTGTCCAGGCCATTCAGTATTCTGTAAGTTTCAATTAGATCCCCCCCCTCATCCTTCTAAACTCCAATGAGTACAGTCCCAGAGTACTCAAACGTTCCTCTTATGTTAAGCTTCTCATTCCTGGGACCATTCTCGTGAACCTCCTCTGAACCCACTCCAGCGCCAGTACATGCTTCCTGAGATATGGGGCCCAAATACTCTGCAATGGAGCTAGCCTTAAATTTAATAACACTGTTTTGCACCGATACCAGCAATGAATTTCTATACCTATAAATTGTGATAGGAAACATATAATTAAGATTCTGTATTTTGGCATGTTAGCTATAAAATACACAAATAAATAAATTTGGATTACTTAATGACTGAGAAATTACATAGATGCATTAAATAGAAAAAAAATCCACTTGTATGGAAGATTGTGAAAACATGTAAAGTTTTATGAATACATAAATGGGAGTTAAAATAAATTCAAACTAAATATGTACATTAGGAACTACTAATGGAATGACTCATTACTAATAGATTGCAGCATGCGTGAGCCACATATATGACCCATGTTAAAATTGTGTGGTGCTGATCCTCCTGTTCTCGAGTCTGTAGTTCAGATTCACCAGAATGATACAGGGATAATATTCACTGGAGCAGAGTAAATGAAAAGGAAACTTAATAAATTTGTGTAGAACTATGAAGGGCTTCTTAAGGTAAGAAGAGCAAGACTGTTTTTCCTGCTTGCAGAGCTAGTGATAAGGGTCACCAATTTAAAATAGTCACGAAGATACTGAGGAAGGTGGGTGGCAGTTTCTTTACCCAGAGGGTTGCTGGTTGATGGAATGTTTTGCATTTTGAGAGAAAGCCCCAGTGAAAAACTGACACGCTTACAATCTGATGTAAACTTTATATTTGTTTTAACCTTTTGACAGCAGTTGATTTGATTTGGTCCCACTCCAAATAAACAAAATCCTACCAACTTCTCCCATGGAACTGGTTTCACAGACGAAGTCATTCCAGTAATTGTTTTCCGACACTTTGCTGACAAACAATAAAAATCACACATGAATCTGGAACATTTAATTCTCCGCCACAGGAATAATGTGATACTTTTATTGCAGTACAGATGAACTGAATTCTCATTTTAATGTTTTGTTACATACTGACTGCAACGGTTTGAATGAATATAATAACACAAGGATCACATTAACTGTGTGTAATAACCTTGTCACTGAATCCTTCAGTCATTTAAGTATTCCTTCTTTTGTCCACTATTGTTCGTGAGCAATTGAAAGTAACAATATAATGGAGCAACTATCCGGGACCCACGTCAAACTTTTCAAGACCAACAAGAAAGAGAAGGAAATATTCCCTAATTTTTTTTGAAAAACTGAGGTAGAAATCGGGCTCAGATGATGGTACAAGGTATGTAATACTAGATGTGCAATGCTTCACATTTAACTCTATTGCTCACAGCGGAAGCGAATATCAGACTCTCAGTATAATGAACGGTTGATTTGATATCACCCATTTTGCTCCAGTATTTGAGACAAATGTCTACCTGATAGTTTTTAAGAGTTTGTCAAATACCTGTGCTCTTGTTTCACTGCAATCAACACACTAACCTCAGGCTAAACTAGCTGTTTTTGCTCACTAACTCCAAAATCAATAATGGTAATTCTGCCTTTGGGAAAACTGAAATGAAAATTGTGGGGTACATGTATGAGAGCCTAATCTAATTTCCTCCACTGTATGGTATTGTCCAATGTAAAAACAGTACTTTTAAAAAAAAATTCATTCACAGGATGTGGGTGTCAATGACTAAACCAATATTCATTGCTCATTGCACCCAATTATTTGATGGCATGAAGTAAAAAAAAAACCACCCACTGCCCCTCCACCTGGTGCCAGCTAGGAACACACGTCAAGATTTGCACTCTCCCAACATGTGACTGCATTCCCATTGAAGTAATGGAGGAAAAGTCACACTCTGGAGTAGCACAATGTTGTGGTTTGTATTCCCCAGGAGTGAAGCACCAGAGTATTACACCAGTATGGCGGTACAAGTACCTGACCTAATGTAAGGAGACTGATAACAAATCGGTTTGTGGTTCATAATTCCGATCAACATAAATCCATATCTTTTGTTGCCCGCACGGAAAGTTTCATGCACAGACATTGTAGAAATAGGCAACCGTTGTTTGTTTCTCTGAAGGCTGTACTTTAAATACCACAAATATATTAGACATTCAAATACATACAGGGTCATGTACAATGCACAATCTACTCTGCTGCACAATGCAATACTCCTCTGATAAATTCCATAAGCAATTATAATTCTGATGCTTACTGTGTGGGCAACAAAACCAGCCCATCAACAATTGAAATGGAAACCTTGACCTGACAACTTCTAAATAGAATGGAGCTAATGATTGCTATTCTTTATACAAAGAAGGAAAGCCCATGTATAGTCCGTCAGTGTCACTCTTACGTTGTAACTGCAAGAATGGAGTTACTCCCCTTTCATTGACGCATTTAACAACAAAGGTGAAGGTGACAGCTTGTGGAGCATCATTATGTTGAACATATCGCTGACAATGTGGGTAGCAGTCATTAAAGAGTGAGATACACAAAATGTCTGATGTATTCATTGTGAATTCATGCTGTGATGTTAATGTGAGTGTAGATCACTATACAGGTATAGTTCTCCAAAAAAAATTGGCTTTCTCTGTGTGAAATTTTCCTCAGAAGTACACCTTCCTGAAGCCTTCTGAATTTTTGGTAAATGAAACCAAAAATGATCAACTGTTGCTTTTAACAAATTACAGGAAAATATGTCAAGCTCTATCGCTGACATCAATCAGCATTTTCCATTCTAGCTCACATCTAATTCCTCAGGCAGCAGCAACCTCATGTCAAAATCTATTGCACCTATTGCATTTGAAATGAAGGTGTCCTTGCAGTGAGTGCAGCTGGCAGCTTCCTGTTTCCTCTTAGAGGGTGGAACAACAGGACGCCAAAGGTGACTGAACACTTTGAAATGCACGATAATTTTTTTGATGATGAGAAGCTGAATAGGATCGTTTGTTGGATTGAGGCCTTTACCCTATTTGAACTGAGTAAGGTTATTATCAGTACCAACTGAAACAGATATACTAATGCGACTCCCAGTCGAGTAGCAGGAAGACTTAATGCTGAGGTCTAATACAAGGTGATCCTGGAGTCAAGTCCCTAGAGGCACTTGTCTGAGACTTGCCCTAAAGTCTGTGATTCCTCATGTTGAATGTTATTTGAAGGCTGTGAGGTCAACGATAATTCTAGTAGCACTAGCAAGCAAGGCTCACAGAACAGTTGTTGTCGTTACTGAATACCATGGGCTATTGAAAAGGCAGTTGGAGTCAAGGGTCTCTTCCTAAGGACTGACAGTGGAAGAAAAACGATACTGTGTTGACTCACAGAAAAACTTCAGGGTGAGGATTTTTGATTGAGAGGTGTCATGAATGAGAGCTTGAATATTTTATAATGGATGGTTTAATGCCACCAGAAAAATAGTACAGAAAAAACTGTAGTACCAGTACATTTAACATGTGTATGTGAAGTTCATCAAATAGGCTTTTTCACAAGGTTCGATTGAAAGAATTAGTTGTTTCCCTTATTAATTGCTTGCAAGTATAACTGTCAATTAGTATTGTTCTGAAGCAAATGTTGTTTCCACCAATGAGGGGATTTGGTGAGGCGTGGATGGGAAGGGGGGTGTCATGCATGAGGAGTCTCATTCACAGTCAGGAGCACCCTGATTTCAAGGTCATATGACAGCATATGACCACACTTGGCATAGTCACCTCATATGCTAGAGGTTGAGGGAAAAGTTTGTGAAGGTAGGTTGGGTGGGGATCTGGGCAGGTGTGGCGCCTACTTGGTTCATGGGAAGGATTACCAGGAAAGGGAAGTGGATATGGAGGACTCACCGACATATTGACGTGGGTACTGGGAGCCACAACCTTCCATCGTGCTGGAAACCGAGTGTGCGCAGTGGGAAGGAAAGTGCCTGCAACCACAGTGTGAGGGGAAGGGATACGTGTCTTGGCCTGTGAGGGAGGGGGCTGTAAGATCCACCATGTGAGGGAGAGAACATTCCACACAGAGCCCTGCAGTGTCCAGGACACAGGCCTATGGGGTCCCTAATCCCTGTCCATCCTAATGTATTGCCCCCGTGTTTGCTGTGCACTTTCCTCCACCAGGCATCGCTGACCAATTCAGTCACACCAACACGTTTGGACACAGAGGCTGGGGAAAGAAGAAGTGTTGTCAGATGAGGAGTAAAGGGGTCTGCAGGACCCATTGCCTCAAGATGCTGCAGTGGGTTTTCGGCTCACACATCGATCCCTGGTACGTATGTGTGGCCATGAAGTTATACCTCACCCTGGAACAGTTCCATTCAGGACTACGCAGAGAGACTGAGCGGTGCCAACTACGAACAAGTCCATACAATGTGTACTGCATGATCACTGTGCCTCCAAAGTGCTCTTAGTAAGCTTACTGCCCCTTCTCCCTCCCATCTCATAGCAAAGTACTTTCAGATTCTGGGTGGAAGGAAACTGATTGACTGTGCGGCCCACTGTCCCTGGAGGTTTGGTCGAATAATCCCAGGGACATTTATGCCTGGACACCTCAGGCATGCCAAGAGTCTTCGTGCTAGATGCAAGTGAACCCTCCTCAGTGTGATGTAGCCAGGGTAGACATTGTTAGTTAGTTTCAGCAGCACGTATTCAATGCTAACGCATTCCAGAGTGCCTGGATTCATGACAAAAGATGCGAAGGATAATTCGAAGACAGAGAGTGGAAGCAGCTCAGTCTTTTCTCTGCCTTATTCACGTTGTTTCACTGTTAGACTGCTCTGAGGATGCAGCCTTGATATTCACACAGTTTGATGTTCCCAGTTACATTGTTGCTATCACAATCCTTACTCACCTTCAACATAATGCCTCCAGCTTTTGCAATACATGACTGGATTTTAATGTCAAATGACAGATTCCAGGTGATTGTGAATCCTAGTTATAGGGGAGAACCACAACCTCCAGCAAAACGTGGTCAATGCAAATAGTGGGTTGGCAGCGTCTTAAACTATGTGTTCCTGTTACTGATTGTACAGCCAAACTCATTATAGATGTAAGAGAGTCTGTCCATTTGTCATTGGCAAGGTGTTCTTTGGTACAAACGTTAATGCAGCATTATCAGTATTGAGCAAATCTCTGATGAAGACTTGGTGCACTCTTATGTTGCATTTCAGGCGCACCAGGCTGAACGACTACTATCACCTCTGGGATGTAAGTAAATACTCCTTGTCGGGAACTGAAGGCATGTGACATCAAACAGAATATACCAATAAACGTACCAGTGCCAGAACATGCCTTTAATGGTTTTTACTATGAACCTAAGATTCTGATACTGCCCAGTGTAGCGCACACTACCCAGAATATTTTTATGGAGAGAGGAGATCACATTGATAATTCAGGCAGCAAATTTGCTCCCGTACATTAAATAGACAATCTGTATAGTGGTCTCCTTTATTCATAGCATTTCTCTTGCAGCCGCTGGACTAAGAAGATCATATCAATTATAAATCTTCCAGTTCTGAAACCACATGGGGATTTGGGATAGATGTGCTCAATCAGAATCTACAGTCTGACAAGAGCAACACTGGCAAATACCTCTCCCTTGATACTTAGCAAGGAGATGGCTCTGAAGTTGGTGCAATTGCTGTGGTCACCCTGTTCTTGTATATGGTCACAGTCTGTGCAGCACACGTATCCCCATGCATTGTGTCCTCGCTCCTGCAGAGGCAGACGCTGGTGGATAAGCCGCAGGAGTGCTGGCTCCCTGTAAAGGGAAGGAAAAGGCACCATTACCTAAATGGACCAAAGCGCTGCTCTTTCATTAGAGCAAGATGACTAGTGGTGGTTTAACCTGAGGGTCACCATGCCTCAGACAAGGGGAGAGGTTGAGAAGGAGAGTTCTTCATGGCAACCTCAGCTGGTGTGGGAATTGAACCCATGCTGTTGGCGTCACTGAGCTAACTGATACCCCGTAAGATTCACTGGCACGAGATATTGCTCTGTCTTGCAGCTATGTGGCAAGATGATGCCTGTCCAATCAAATGGAGAATGATTGGTTTTTTAGATGAGTAGACCACATGGCTGGTATGAATCGGAGAATGGTATTTCTCCTTTGAATTAAAAGAATGTCAGGATTACAGCCTAATCATAGTGCACAGCAGGGAGTGATCTGTATTACAATCAGAGCTGTGCTAACTATGTGTTGAGAATGGAGTTTAGAGTCATGTCTGGTGACTATCAGATCCAGTTGGTGCTAATGTTCCTGATTGTGATCCCTCCCACAGCATCTTATGGCATTGTTTTGTCTGAAAGAAGGCAATTAGTTACATGTGTTCTGAACCATTTGTCAGGGGCTCTTTCAGAAAGTAGCAAATGTCTTACAGCAAAGTCTACTGTGTGGTCACCAGGTGCGGAGCTGGAGGAACACAGCAGGCCAGGCAGCGTCAGAGGAGCGGGAAGCATTTCGGGTCGGGACCCTTCTTCAGAGGGTCCTCTGATGCTGCCTGGCCTGCTGTGTTCCTCCACCTCCACACCTTGTTATCTCAGACTCCAGCATCGGCAGTTCCTACTATCTCTACTATGTGGTCACGTGTTTCCTCTGAACTCTTCCCCTGCCTACTGAATGAGTAATGTTTCTCTTTCAGGGATCAGCTCTCAGTTAGCCTGGCCTCTTGTAGGGAAGTTATGTCCATGCTCAGACAATCATATTCCATGTCATTTATCACTGTTGACCATTTGTTTTCAGTTAACTCCATGCACATGAACCTGGTGCTCCAACGTGCTAATTGAAGAGTTTCATCTTCTTTCTTTCTCTTTATTTGCCTGGTATAATTGTTTCTGTCCTTTTGTTGGGCAGAAACTTTAAACCCCAAGTGCCCACTGAGATGCCCAGACCATGGTGGATCAGAGGCTGCCCAACATAAGGTGGGCACTGGTTGACCAGTTGGGCGCAATGGTCTGTCCCACTGCTGGGGGCAGCCTGCAATACCCATTCCATCAATTTGTAAGTGCTGTTTCCCACGTTGTGGAAACTCTGTGCAATGGATCAGGAATGTTTTAACCAGAGTGTGAACCTAGACTGCCAAACTATCCAGCATCACCATCTTACCCTTCGTGTCTGAGCCCAAAAATAATTCAGAGAACGACATTGGCGAGGGGATTGTGTGGTCAGGTTGCTGGATGGATGACATATTTAGATATGTTGGAATCCAGATTTTTTTCAGGATTTATTCCCTTAGTCTTCCTATTCTGCAAAGCCAGGAGTTTGGGTCCTGCATGGCAGGACATCTTCTCATGCCGGTACAGCTGTACACTGCACATCTCAACACCAAACCTCTTCAGAGTTCCTCTGAAGCTTTACCCTGGGGCTGCAAAGGACACAGTTTCTGAGGCTCCGCACATCTGAGGAGAGGCTGTATACTGACAGGGGGAATCTGGCACATTTGGCTTTTGTTTTGTTTAGCTGCCAGCCAGCACTTGTAGGCTGAGAATATGAATCAAACCAAATCGATAGGCTCCGAACTCTCCTCATCCACACACTAGATGCCTGTTGGACACACCAGCTACAAAATAATTGCTGAAAATTAATTTATCGATCAATTTTGTTTCATATTGATATTCTTCAGTTTTCTATGTTGTTCTGGCATGTCGGAGATTTGGGTTGTTCTCTGGTTTTGTAATTGTACAGAAGTGGAGTGAAAATTATAGGTCTCAAAATATGATTCTCCAACGTATAGACACAATTTTCACTGGGACTGTAATTCCCTGGTGTAGTTGACGACTCATTTTTTTTCATGGTTTATTGTGTTTGACTCAGGAACCTGTAATTCTGAGTGCAAGTTGAAAACAACATCTCCCGGGATACTCCTCTCTGGTTCACGAATAGGGAATGTGCCAATTGTAAGCAGACAACACAGTGAATTTTCAAACTCTGGCATTGAAACAAATTTCAGGGCCCAGGGTGAAGACCTCATACAGTAACTGAGTCATTTAGAGGCTGAATGTCAGTTTTTTTTTATGTTCAGACGTCTGCATGTTTGTAAGTGCTTGGGTTACTGTGGTATTTTTGGATCTGTAATTGAAACATTAAATTATTTCATTAACTCAGTTGGTTCAGTTTGGAGCATTTGATTATTTCTAATTGACCTAGGATGATCTGATTTGTTATGTTCTGTTTTAATGTGAGTTGTATTTCTCATGCTGAGAGCATTTTACAATTTATATAAATGATTTGGATGAAGGGATTGAAGGTAAGGTAGCTAAATTTGCTGATGACGCCAAGACAGGTAGGAAAGTCAATTGTGAAGAGGACATCAGAAACCTACAAAGGGATATTGATAAGTTATGTGCCTGGGCAAAGACCTGGCAAATGGAGAACAATGGGGGAGGTGGAATTATCCATTTTGCTAGAAATTATAACAGAGAAGCATATTACTGAAAGATGAGCAGTTGCAGAACTTTGAGATGCAGAGAGATTCAGGTGTCACAGTGAATGAATCACATAAGCTTAAGATGCAAGTACTGCAAAGAAAGCTAATAAAATGTTATGTTTTATTGTGCTGGAAATTAGATGCAAAAGTGGGGAGGTTATGCTTCAGTTATACAGTGAGACTGCACCTCGAGTGCACAGTATAGGGTACTAGTCACCATATTTATGGAAGGATGTTGCTGTTTTGGGAATTGTTCAAGGAACGTTTACTATACTAATACCTAAATTGAGCAGAGATAGTAGGAACTGCAGATGCTGGAGAATCTGAGGTAACAAGGTGTAGAGCTGGATGAACACAGCAGGCCAAGCAGCATCCGAGGAGCAGGAAGGCTGACATTTCGGGCCTAGACCCTTCTTCAGAAAAAGGGTCTTTTGAAGAAGGGTCTCGGCCAGAAACGTCAGCCTTCCTGCTCCTCTGATGCTGCTTGGCCTGCTGTGTTCATCCAGGTCCACACCTTGTTACCCCTAAACTGAGCAATTGCTTTATGAGGAAAGGTTAGACAGGATAAGACAGGTGTTTCAAAGAGTCAGAGGTGACTTAATTGAAACATATTGACTTGACCAGGTGGATGTTGAAAGAATGTTTCCTCTTATAGGAGAATCTAGAAGTAGAGGCCATAGTTTAAATATAAGGGTTCGACCATTTAAACATAGATGAGAAATATTTTTTTCTCTCAAAAGGTTGTGATTCTTTGGAATTCTCTCCTTCAAAAGGCTGTGGATGCAGAACCTTCAAATATTTTGAAGGCCCCAATAGATAGACTCTTGGTTAGTAAGGAAATGCAAGATTATCAGGGATATGCGGGGATGTAGAGTCATGGTTAAAATCTGATCAGCCATGGACTTATTTAGTAGCAGAGCAGGCTTGAAGGGCCAAGTGGTCTACCCTTGGCTCTTGCTGACATGTTCATGTTTGTAGCATTGCTTTCAATTCTAATAGCTTGTGATCAATAACATTTCCTTCCAGTCCTCAAAAAATAAATGGTTAACTTAACAGTTCCTTTGATTTGATCAAATTGATGACCCAATGAACATAAACATTGTTGCTTTATAGTAAAAGAATAACTAATCATATTTAGGTCGTGCCTTGACCATAATAAAACATTCGAAGCTGCTTGCCAGGAGCACTATAAAACAAAGTTTGACACCTCGGCACATAATGGGATTGTTGCTGTTGCTCTTGTAAGAACACAACTGCTGTATGAATAGACTTTCAAATTCTGCAGAACTCTATTAAATCCTCACGTCAACTTCTCTCTTCTAAGGACAATTCCAGTTTCATCAGTCTTTGTACATAACTGAAACCCCTTATTCCGGGTACTGTTCTAGTGAATCTCCTTCACATTATCTCCTAAACTTTGTAATTTCTGAAGTGTGGCACTCTCAATTAAATGCAATATTCAAAGTGAGCTCTAACCAGTGTTGTATAAAGGTTTAGCATGATGTCCTTGCTTTCGTGCCCTATTCCTCTACTAATAAAAGCAAGGATTTATAAAGATTTTTCTTTTGGGCTTTTATTTTTGTTTTCTTTGAGGACGTTCCTTCTTGCCCCTATCTGTGGTTGATGTCATGATGCTTTGGCTCAGACTTGCCTTCAGGCAGGGAACTCAAGAAGAAGATCACCAGGTGTCTGTCCTTGCTCCCTTGCTAAAATTGCATCATTTACATTCCCGCTCTATTTTTTCCCCAAATACATTACTCTTCTCTTGCATTACGTTCCATCTGCCATATGCATGCCCATGTCACCAGTTTGCTCCTGCCCTTGAGTCCTGCTATGATCCTCCTCATCAGTTAGCTCAGTTGGCTAGACAGCTGATTTGCAACGCAGAGTGATGCTAGCATCATGGGTTCAAAATGGCTGAGGTTACCATAAAGGACTCACCTTCTCAACTCCTCTCTTTACCTGATGCATCGTAACCCTCAGATTAAACAACTATCAGTCATCTCAAATGACAGAGCAGCCCCATGGTCTGGTAAGACTGTTGGGACTTTATTTTCCCTCACTGCAATTCCCAGCTTTGACTCATTTGAAAGCTTTAGAATTATGTCACCCATACCTAAATTCAAGTAGATGACATATATCAAATTGGTTGGTCCACTGCCAATTCTTGTTTAACCCAATGGACTTAGTCTTTACTAAAACATTGATTGTATGGTTCTTTGTGAAACACCTTTTGCAAGTCTATAACCATGAAGTCAGACAGTACACCTTGTTGAGAGTAGTTCTTCTCATATTCCTCCTCTCTAGGAAAGCTATAGATACAATCAACAAGAATGGTAATAGGCATGATAAAATTTTAGTTATGTAGATTGAAAAATCTGGGCTCGAACTTTTTAGAGGAGATAAAATTGAGAGAAGACTTTATGGAGGTGTTCAGAATCATGGGGACTCTAGACAAAACAGATTGAGTTAAACTGCTCCAACTAGCAACAAGCTTGAACACTAGAGAAGGACATTGGCAAAAGAACCAGTGATGTCAAGAGAAAGAATTGTTTTACGCTGTTTGTTGATTGTGTTAGTTGATTGTGGTGCAAACAGATTCAATTGTGGCTTTCTACAGGGTATTGGGTAAGGACTTAAAAGGAAAATAATGACAGGGTTAAGTTTAAAGGGCAGGATGGTGAGGCTGTTGTTGATTAGCTGAGTTGCTTTTGCAGACAGCCAGAACATGATGGGCTAAATGACCTCCTTCGGTTCTGTGACCATTAGATGATTTTTTTTTTTAGGTCCTTCCAGCAGCTATTTAAGCTCTGTGTGGCCTCTATTTATTATTCTCACCATTCTGTAGGGGGATACAACCAGCTGGCTCAGAATCTGGCAGCAAATGGTTTGTGCAGAATCCTTGAAATCAGGACAGAGTTGTTCAGTGTATGTCATACTGCTGCTTGTGGGCAGTCTCAATCTTTAGCAACTCCAGAAACAAGCGAATGCTTCTACTGTGACAGTAAAATACAGTTGGTGATGATTGTCTCATGCTACCAAATGTCCATTTAGCTGTCTGAGGTTAAGAGAGGGCATTAGTGAGAGCATTGACCTCCTAAGTAGCAGTGCTAACGACAAATCCATGCACTGTGATATACTCACCAAAAATGACATCTAGCATGGCTGGTGGAACAGGCTCAAGGGGCTGAATGGCCTTTTACTGTTTCTTTGTTCCTGTGGCTGCCACCAGAAGTGTTCATACAGTCAGAAGCCATTTCAGAAACAAACTGGTACTTGTATGACCAAATAAAGATGCTTAGCAGCCAAACTGTATGCCCTATACACTCAAAAACTTCATTGGCCTTCTCTGTTATTTCTTTCGGAACATACATTGTGTTCAAGAACAATTGTTCTGTGTAGGTAAATGGTTTATATTCTTAGCAAATAATCAGGAGTCAGAGTTTCTTCTAACAACTTCCATTATATTTATAAATAATACACAACTCAAACATGGCCTTGAAGATTCTAAGAAGGGTTACCTTTTCAGTCGTGTAATGTAGAAACTACCATTCGCAGTATTTCAAGGAAAAACTAATGTGTAATCAATAATTTGAAAATAAACTATGGATGCAGAACACTGAGACAATGTTATTTAACTCAGGCTTCTCCAAGGAATCATAAGTTTAATTAGATAAATTTAATTAGCAGAGTCACCCTGTAGACTGAGCAAAGGCGTGAAGATTATTAATATTAATAAAGGCAAAGTAATTGTAAGCACAGAATGCTTATGTTTTGATCTGAAACTGATCTTAAAATGGAAACAGTCTTTAATTCTTTCTATCTGTAATGTACATATGTTCTAGTTGGACTCAAAGCATTAATATCTGCACGCTGCTTCTTCATTGTCACTTGTGAATTGTGGAACTTCCACAGTTAGTTTCCTGTACTTTATAGTGAAAATATAATGCACAAGTGAATTACAGTTTCACAGAACTGGGTTTAATTGACCATCTTTTTAACTTTGAAAGCAACACCTTCAAAACAGCTTTGAATCCTGCATTTTAATTTGTTAAAACTTTAGGAGGACAAATATAAGATTAACTCGCTTTAACTTGTTTTAAAATATTGATTTTATGGATCACAAGAACAAGAAAAGGTCAAGTTGAATTTGGAGTGGAAAGGTTCAAGACCTGATCCAAAACAAGCCACTGACACCTTGCCCAATCTACCTTCCACTGAGATTGTTGGACAACGTTTAATGGAATTTCAAACAGACTGTTGATTGCATTGTGTTATGGTCTAATGCCTTTTTATGGACCAGACCAAATCCCCTTAAAATAGATTCAGAAGATAGTTGAGGCCCTAACTTTTTCTTAGTTTAAAGATATGTGTAAAGTATTACATTCCAGATGCAATTGGATTGGTCATACTACTCAACGTTAAGCAAAACACACTTTATTCCTACACTGGAGCTAAAATATAGCAAAAGAAAGAAGAAATTGGAATAATACATGATTTAACTACTAAACATTAACTGCTCCAATATAGTAACATCTCAAAAACAGCAAAATCAGTTCAATTAGATTAGCTCACAAGGCTATTCTCCAGTCCAAGGGGAAAAACACCAAGAGAAAACTCTGAGAGAGAGTAACAGGGAGAGATATACTGCAGTTTCCAAACCCAGCTTCAAGACCCCAGCAACTGCTACTGAAAAACTAAGACTAAAACTCTTGGTGCTGTGGGAGCTTGACCACACCCATTCAGGCTGCTTCTATTGTTCCAACTTTAAAAAATAAACCCAAGGCCGCACAAACTGATTGCTCTGATGGCTCTGTCAACTTCTCTTCATTAAAAAACACCAGGACAAAATACACCTCTTAAAGCCATAGTATCATCACATATTTCATGCCCAGAATGTCTTCAAAATGGATTAATTTTCCATTGTTGGCACATATTGGCATATTAAAGATTCTCATGTTTGGTGCATTTAATGCTTCACCTTTTCAGTCTCTCATCCACCCTGACCAATGCTACCACCTGTCTGTTTAGTGGAAAATAAGATATTGAGCAGTGGGATGCCACCTCCAGGGAACCATAGATCTAAGGGCATTGCTGCTAAGGTTTCAAAAATAGGTGAAGAGATAGATAGTGTTGAGGAAGCATGAAGCCTGCAAAAGGAATTCGATAGGCTAGAACAGTGGGCAAAGAAGTGGCAGATGGAATACAATGTGGGAAAGATTATGCACTTTGATAGAAAGAATAGAGATGTAGACTATTTTTGAAATGAGGAATGGCGTTGAAAAAACTAAAGTACAAAGGAACTTTGGAGCCCTAGTTTAGGATTCTCTTAAAGTTAACAGGCATACAGATTCACTTGGCAGTTAAGAAGGCAAATGAAATGTTAGCATTCAATTCAAGTGGTCAGGGATACAAGAGCAGGGGGACACTGCTGAGGCTGTATGGGGCTCTGGTCAGACTCTGGTGAACTTGGAATGTTGTGAGCAGTGTTGGACGCCATATATAAGGAAGGATGTGCTGGCCTTGGAGGGACTCCACAGGAGGTTTCAAAGAATGATTCAGGGGATGAAGGGCTTGTCATGTGAAAACTCTGGGTCTGTACTTGATGGAGTTTAGAAGGATGAGAGGGAATCTTGTTGAAACTTGAAGAAAACTGAGAGGGCTGGATAAAGAAGACATGAGAAGATGTTTCCACTAGTAGCAGAGACTAGAAGAAGAAGGCACAGCCTCAGAGTGAATGCATTACCCTTTAGAACTGAGATGAGGAGTTTCTTCAGCCAGAGGGTGGTAAATCTGTGTAATTTATTTCCACAGAAAGCTGTGGAGGTCAAGTCACTGAGTATATTTAAGACAGCAATAGATAGGTTCTTGATTAGTAAGGGGTCAAAGGTCACAGAGGGAAGGTAAGAGAATGGGATTAAGAAACATGTCAGCCATGATTGAATGGTTGGGCAGACTTGATGAGCCAAATGGCCTAATTCTGCTCCTAATCTTATGATATTATGGTCCTCTGTATTCCTGATATCTGTTTGCTGCTAAATTGTAAGGCTGTTGTTTATTGCGAACTCTCAAGGATACAGTGAAATCAGAAGAAAGTGATCATTACACAGATATTTAAATGTATTCAGATGCCTGTAGTGAATAAATGGTCTTCAACTTATGTGCCTATTTTGAAGTGGTAACTATTAGGCTGAAAGTGAAGAAGCTCCTTCCTTGAAAAGACATCCGTTCAAATGTAAAGTATCAAATGAATCTACATATCATTTTCCTTGCATAAGTGACACTGAATTTATAAGTTGTGTAGAGTTTCATGTTGTTGTCACCATTCATTGCAGCCCGAGAGATCAAATCATTAGTAGTTTCATGGAAACTATTTGCCCAAATGAACATTTCTATTTAAGGCAGAAAGTGATGTTGCTTCAACAGACAGATGACAAAGGACAGCAGTGAGGTACTCATTGTAACATCTCCTCTTGTTCCAAAAGCCAGGAGGTGTGGATAATGGAGGGGTGAACTCTTGTTATGCTATGTGCTAAGTAGACGAAGTATTTGAAATTCCCTAGAAATCATATCAATATTCCTTTCAGTATTTGAATTTGTTGATGGCTATTTAAAAAATGAAATACCTTGTCTTCTGAAATAGTGGCTTAAATTATTTAGAAGCTTATTGAGTCGTATCGGATTTATGATTGAGGTTGTATTGAACAGAGGAGAATGCAGTTAATGTTATAGAATATTCAGTAGGTCAAAAAGGTTTTATTATGACCTTCATTCACAAGGTACCTCTAATTATTTTTTGCTATATTCATTCTGCATTGTGCCGATGGACAATTATACTAAATGTAACTTCTCATTTAATTGTACTAAGGCAGCCTATCCATTATCTCACATATCTAACAGCTATTTGCCTTCCCTAACTTTGGCGAAATCAACAAACAGAAACTTTGAGCACCCCACCCACAATATTCTGCAAAGACAAAGCTCCCTCTCTCCTGACCTGAGAGGGAAAATAAACTCTCATTGGTTCTGCTTTTTTCCCCCTCAATCTTACTGAACTGTCTTTCTTTTGTTCTTCCTACATGTATCTCACCTTCCTGTGTCTGTGATTACATTTACAAGTGGCCCGTGCATTTTGGAACTTGTTACATAGAATTACAGAGAGCATACACCTTGGAAACAGTTGATCGGTCCACATGGTTCATGCCAGTATTGCATGCGAGCTTTCTCTCCACCTCACTTTATCTAAACCTGTCCTTCTAGTCCATCTTCCCTCATCTGCTTACCTGACGTTCCCTTAAATTTATCTATATCACTTATCTCAACCATTTCATGTGGTAGCAATTACAACATCATTGTGAAGTATTCTTTCAGAAATCTGCATTAGATATCCAGATTTAGTGGCCCCTGAAGCATTATTTCTGCACATATCCCTCATCTTTTCTTTTATTGTCAGCAGTTTGCGTGGGTCTTTGTCTTTTAGCTAGCTTTCTCAATTTTAAAAAATGCCAGAAAATTAGCTTGTAATATTTAGTATCATTAATCAAAAAGATTTGATATAAGAATTATTTGGTTCACCTGGTGCTGGGGGCTTATCCAACAGAAAACCTTCAGTCAAGTGTTAAAAAAAAAATAACTTGCCTACAAGCAAAAAGCATGTTTAATGTGCTAATCAGGAATACCTGTAGGCTTTATTAGCAAGGATTTACATCTGAATTGATGTTTAATAACAAAGGTCATACACAGGCCACAATTTTATCTACTTTGAGCCTGTATGTAATTATTCAGAGTTGTATTTTGATTAATAAAGCGCAAGTTCAACTGAACTCTGTCAGCATTCGATGCCAGAAACATTCACTAAGTTAGTCAGCATCTGAGAAAATGAATGAGTTCATGTTTCAAGTGTAGACCCTTTGACAGAAACACAACATAACAGAGATTTGCATTGAAAAGGAATAGAACAAAGGGAAGGGAGCTGAGGGAACACTTGCTGAAGAAGGATAAGTAACTGAAATGATAGCTACATGAGATACAATGAGACAAATTAAAGACTTTGCTTTGGAATTTACTGTAATGCTGATATTGGCAATGAACGTAAAAAAGTTACATTATTCTGTTCTCTGAGATAAAAGGTACTGCAGAAAGCGGAGGCTTGGGGACCGCTTTGCAGAACACCTGCGCTCAGTTCGCAACAAACAACTGCACCTCCCAGTCGCGAACCATTTCACCTCCCCCTCCCATTCCTCAGATGACATGTCCATCCTTGGCCTCCTACAAGGCCACAGTGATGCCACCCGAAGGCTGCAGGAACAGCAAATCATATTCAGCCTGGGAACCCTGCAGCCCAATGGCATCAATGTGGATTTCACAAGCTTCAAAATCTCCCCTCCCCCAACCGCATCCCAAAACCAGCCCAGCTCATCTCCACCTCCCTAACCTGTTTTTCCTCTCACCTCAAGCCACACCCCCATCTCCTATCTACTAACCTCATCCCGCCCCTTTGACCTGTCCGTCCTCCCTGGACTGACCTATCTCCTCCCTACCCCCCTACCTACACTCACCTTTACTGGCTCCATCCCCGCCTCTTCGACTTGTCTGCCTCCTCTCCACCTATCCTCTCCTCTATCCATCCTCTATCCGCCTCCCCCTCTCTCCCTATTTATTTCAGAACCCTCTTCCCCCTCCCCCATTTCTGATGAAGGGTTTAGGCCCGAAACGTCAAGTTTCCCTGCTCCTATGATGCTGCTTGACCTGCTGTGTTCATCCAGCCCCATGCTTGTTATTCTGTTCTCTGATTGTTTAGTAATAAATGGATCACAAATGTTTGAAAACATATTAAAATATGCCGCAGTGAACATCATATGGTTGTAAATTAGAGATGGTGCACCCATAAACTTACGTGCACAAGGAAGTGGACATCAGTATTCCCCACCCCAGGTATTTTGAATTCAGGCATCTGTACTTATTTTAGAGAATAGTGGAGAAGGGTCCAGACCCGAAACGTCAGCTTTCCTGCTCCTCTGATGCTGCTTGGCCTGCTGTGTTCATCCAGCTCTACACCTTGTTATCTCACTCCTACTTGTAGTTTGGAAATTGCCATGCCTCCAGGCCTACAATCCAATTACAGATAGTGTGTGGATTCTTGATACTACAAATCCAATCGGAAGGTCAGCAGCTCTGAAGTTTTGTCTGTGTGCGTCAGTCTGTGTGTACATGTGTGCGTGCGCGTCTCTGTGTGTCTCTCTATATGTATATGGTTTACTAAAGAAGTTGAATCTCTTGTCAAGAGGAAGAAGGAGGCTTATGTAAAGATGAAGTGCGAAGGCTCAGTTAGGGTGCTTGAGAGTTACAAGTTAGCCAGGAAGGACCTAAAGAGAGAGCTAAGAAGAGCCAGGAGGGGACATGAGAAGTCTTTGGCAGGTAGGATCAAGGAAAATCCTAAAGCTTTCTATAGGTACGTCAGGAATAAAAGAATGACTAGAGTAAGATTAGGGCCAGTCAAGGACAGTAGTGGGAGGTTGTGCGTGGAGTCTGAAGAGATAGGAGGGGCGCTAAATGAGTATTTTTCATCAGTGAAAAAGACAATGTTGTCGAGGAGAATACTGAGATACAGGCTATTAATCTAGACGGGATTGAGGTTCATAAGGAGGAGGTGTTAGCAATCCTGGAAAGTCTGAGAATAGATAAGTCCCCTGGGCCGGATGGGATCTATCCTAGGATTCTCTGGGAAGCTAGGGAGGAGATTGCAGAGCCTTTGGCTTTGATCTTTTTATCGTCATTGTCCACAGGAATAGTGCCAGAAGACTGGAGGACAGCAAACGTTGTCCCCTTGTTCAAGAAGCGGAGCAGAGACAACCCTGGTAATTATAGACCAGTGAGCCTTACTTCGGTTGTGGTTAGAGTGTTGGAAAGGATTATAAGAGATAGGATTTATAGTCATCTAGAAAGGAATAATTTGATTAGGGATAGTCAACACGGTTTTCTGAAGGGTCGGTCGTGCCTCACAAACCTTATTGAGTTCTTTGAGAAGGAGACTAAACAGGTGAATGAGGGTAAAGCGGTTGATGTGATGTATATGGATTTCAGTAAAGCGTTTGATAAGGTTCCCCACGGTAGGCTAATGCAGAAAATTCGGAGGCATGGGATTGAGGGTGATTTAGCGGTTTGGATCAGAAATTGGCTAGCTGTAAGAAGACAGAGGGTGGTGGTTGATGGGAAATGTTCATCCTGGAGTTCAGTTACTAGTGGTGTACTGCAAGGATCTGTTTTGGGGCCACTGCTGTTTGTCATTTTTATAAATGACCTGGATGAGGGCGTAGAAGGATGGGTTAGTAAATTTGCAGATGACACTAAAGTCGGTGGAGTTGTGGATAGTGCGGAAGGATGTTGCATGTTACAGAGGGACATAGATAAGCTGCAGAGCTGGGCTGAAAGGTGGCAAATGGAGTTTAATGCGGAAAAGTGTGAGGTGATTCACTTTGGAAGGAGTAACAGGAATACAGAGTCCTGGGCTAATGGTAAGATTCTTGGTAGTGTGGATGAGCAGAGAGATCTTGGTGTCCGTGTGCATAGATCCCTGAAAGTTGCCACCCAGGTTGATAGGGTTGTTAAGAAGGCGTACAGTGTGTTAGGTTTTATTGGTAGAGGGATTGAGTTTCAGAGCCGTGAGGTCATGTTGCAGCTGTACAAAACTCTGTTGCGGCTGCACTTGGAGTATTGCGTGCAGTTCTGGTCACCGCATTATACGAAGGATGTGGAAGCATTGGAAAGGGTGCAGAGGAGATTTACCAGGATGTTGCCTGGTATGGAGGGAAGGTCTTATGAGGAAAGGCTGAGGGACTTGAGACTGTTTTCGGTAGAGAGAAGAAGGTTAAGAGGTGACTTAATAGAGACATACAAGATGATCAGAGGATTAGATAGGGTGGACAGTGAGAGCCTTTTTCTCGGATGGTGACGGCTAGCACGAGGGGACATAGCTTTAAATTGAGGGGTGATAGATATAGGACAGATGTCAGAGGTAGATTCTTTACTCAGAGAGTAGTCAGGGCATGGAATGCCTTGCCTGCAGCAGTTGTAGTCTCGCCAACTTTAAGGACATTTAAATGGTCGTTGGATAAACCTATGGATGATAATGGAATAGTGTAGGTTAGATGGGCTTCAGATTGGTTTCACAGGTCAGCGCAACATCGAGGGCCGAAGGGCCTGTACTGCGCTGTAATGTTCTATGTTCTATATGTGACAGTGTATCAGTGTGATTGGCTATCTGTGTGATTGTCTGTATCCGTATGTCTCTGTGTGTTTGTGCATGCATGTAAGTGTATGTGTGCATATATGTGTCACTATGTGTCTGTGTGTTTGTATCCGGAGACAAGCTATTTGTGTATTTTCCTCCCCCTCCTACTCACAGCTCTTTGATCTGTTCCTTTTTAAATGCTGTTCATTTTCTTTTCCGTTTTGTCTGCATTTGAGAGATCTTTGGCGATGACGTTCTTTATCCATATCAGCCTACTCTCCAGTCTTCATATTTTCCTGCATGTTACCCAGGTTCACAGAAATTTCATTTTGGATGCAAACCTCTTGCAAAATGTTGCAGTTGTACCATCGTATCCCCGAAACCTTGGCCAGATCCACTGCCATCAAGACGTCCTCCTGGTATTCGTCTACACATTGCTGATACCAAGTCAGGAAAGATGCCCCTGCAGAAGACCAAATTGGTCTTGGTGAACAGACGAGGTGTATTACATAGCTCTTTGGTTTCATTCATTCACAAGATGAGGGCATTGCTGACCAGCCAGCATTTATTGCCCATCCCTAATTGCCCAGAGGGCAGTTCAGAGTCAACCACATTGCAGTGGGTCTGGAGTCACATGTAGCCAGATCAGGTAAGGATGACTGTTTCCTTCCCTAAAGGACATTAGTGGACCAGATAGGTTTTTCCACCAATCGACAATGGATTCATGGTCATCATTAGATTCTTATTTCCAGATATTTTAATTGAATTCAAATTCCACCATCTGCCATGGCAGGATTCCAACTCAAATCCACAGAACATTATCTGGGTCTCTGGATTAACAGTCCAGCATTAATAGCACTAGGCCATCATTTCCCCCTAAAAGCTCATTAAATTATATTTGACTTATGTGAGAGTTTATTGTAAGTCCAGCCATAAGAATAGTTATATAATATGGTTGAGCTCAATGGGCCTTAGCAATGCATGTGTGACTTGGACTTTCATGTGAACTCTTGTTAGCCCCTCTAAGGAACAACACCATATATCTGATTGGCAGAGCTCGTCTCATGATGTTGGTAGAGCAGGAGAACACTTAATAGATTTAAAATAGGAAGAAAGTTCCCAACTGGCCTGAAAATTATACTTAGAAGCAAACAAAGTGTGAAGACTCATTAGGGTAACACGCTGGAAATCGAGGTCCATGGTTGCCAAAGTTGTCACAAAAGTTAACGACTTCAAAAAATGTGTGAAGTTTCCCAATTTTCTTGACTTTCAAACCAGGTTGATGGAGAGCACAGACCAGGTTTCTGTATGGAACAAGAAATCACAATTTATTGTAAGTAATTAGACTTTAGCTATAGTCAGACCTTGGGCACTATGATTGAATCTTATGTTAAACAGGGTTTGTCAAGATTTAAAAGAATAATTGTTGTAGGAAATTCTCCCGTCAGGGGCACAGGCAGGAGTTCTGCAGCTGCGAAGGTGAATCTTGAATAATATGTAGCCTTCCTGGTGCCAGGATTAAGGACATCTCAAAACGGTTGAAGCATATTGTTGAAGAGAAGAGTGAGAATCCGGAAGTTGTTGTACACATTGGTAGGAATGACATAGTTAGGGAAAGGGTCAGGCTTTGCAGACTGAATATAAGATATTAGGTAGAAGGTTAAAAATCAGAACCTCAAAGGTTGTAATCTCTGGATTACTTCTGGTGCCACATTCTAATAAAAGAAGGGATCAAAAGAAAGGGCAAATATAGCAATGGTTGAAGAGATGGTGCAGTGTGCAAGGATTTGGATTTTTGGATCATTAGGATCTCTTCTGGGGCAGAAAAGACCTATTTAAAAGGGATAAGTTTCACCTGAACTGGAAAAGGGCCAATATCCTGGCTGGGCGATTTGCTTGTTCTATATCAAGAGCCTTAGAAAGGCAGACAAGACCAAGTCAGTGAACAACTTTAGCTGCATTTTTTCAATGCAAGGGGTCTTTGAGGTAAGGATGACGAATTCAGGGCATGTATGGGAACATGGGACTGGGACATCATAGTTATTACAGAAACTTGGTTGAAGGAAGGACAGGACTGGCAGCTCAGGGTTTTAGATGCTACAGGAGGAATAGAAAGGGAGGCAAGAGAGGAGGGGGAGTGGCATTTTTGATTGAAGAAGACATTATTACTGTAATTAGTTTTCTGTCGTTGATAACCAGTTACTAGCCCATAGACCAACCAACTTATTGTTGCCTGTAAAAACTACATCTGTACACCCCTCAGCTCCAAGTCATCCACAACTCAAAATCCAATTACCGTTTGTTTAAACAATAGTTTAAATAATGCCTGCAATGGTGTCAGGTTACTTCCTTTGCAAAAGTACCCTTGCCAAAAACAAGAACAAAAACTGAAGTTGCTGGAAAAGCTCAGCAGGTCTGGCAGTATCTGTGAAGAAAAGTCAGTGTTAACATTTTGAGTCCGGTGACCTTTCTTGAGAAGGAGGAAGAAGGGTCACCGGACCCAAAACGTTAACTCTGATTTTTTTCTTCACAGATGCTGCCAGACCTGCTGAGCTTTTCCAGCAACTTCAGTTTTTGTTCCTGATTTACAGCATCCACAGTTCTTTTAGTTTTTATTACCCTTGCCAAAACATTGCATTGAGAAAGCTCGTTCTCATTACTTTCCGCAGTAACTTAAAATAAAAGCACCCAAAATTTAAAAAACACACAGCCGTGAAGGAATGGGAAGCAAGGCTCAGGCTTAGCCTATATGAAAGGAATATATGTCAGAAGGGGAATACAGAACCTGACAAGCCTGTAGAGATGACTTTAGGTAAGGCCATTTGGATGAGGATAAAAACTTTATGAATGGAAGCATTTGTTGAAGTAAATGAAGACAGGGCAGTGATAAGCAAACAGGAGAGTCAATGCAGTACAAGGGAAGTGCAGAGATATTTTTGAGAAGTTGCACCTAATGGAAGATGTCAGGTCAAGGGAGAAATCGTTATATTAGTCAAATCAGGAAGTCACAAACTTGTGAAAGTTTTAGCAGTGGAGCAGACGTTTTTCCCTAGGATCCCTAATGGCCTACAGTTAATCTCCTTGCTGGTCCTTGCCTGAATTCTGTGACTTATCCAAGATTGATCCTTTGAAATGGGTGACAGACTTGAGAAGCTCATATCAGAAATTTAAATGAAGCCCATGGCCTAATGGAGGTCAGCTCTTGACTTGGGATTGGAAGAGACATTTTCTGGTCACCATTGGTTATGTGCCCAAAAATTAGCAAAACCAATTTCTCCACCAATACTCCAGCTATATAAAAAATTCTTCCTAACAATGTACTGCAGTATTTGCTGACTGTTTCAGAAAACGTAAGGGCCAAATCTTCCATTTTGAAGAAATAAATATAATGTGTACTTTGAGGTTTTTTTTTAATCTCTATTCTATCTGTATTGTATATAGTGGAATACCATGTCTGCATGTATATCTTTAATGGAAAAACTGGTCCCTAGCCAATCAGTTGCTGAAATAAAGCTCAATAATTGAACAGCTAATGTATTTTACGAAGTATTCTACTCACAGGAAGGCAACTGAATGAAATTTTACATCAAATGTCCATTTGTCCACTTAATTCTACACTTCCAAGAAAGTCACAAAATAATTCAATAACTTGCTGAATTGGTAATGTGAAATTAGGACTATGCTCCTATAGTTTGGTGGCATAAGAAGGAAAAAAAAAATCAGTGAGTGACTGGGGTTGCTGAATTGGTTAAATATTAAAGTGGAGAAATAATTTGTTTTGTCGGGTGTGGAAGTTGCTGGCTGGCCGGCCGGCATTTATTGCCCGTCCCTAGTTGCTGTTATTCTTAGTTGGTGCATGGCCGTTCTTAGTTGGTGGAGTGATTTGTCTGGTTAATTCCGATAATGAACGAGACTCCCTCATGCTAAATAGTTAAGCGACCCCCAAGCAGTCCGCATCCTGCTTCTTAGAGGGACAAGTGGCGTACAGCCACATGGGATTGAGCAATACAGATAAAACTTACTGCAAATGCTGGAGAATCCAAGATAACAAGGTGTGGAGCTGGATGAACACAGCAGGCCAAGCAGCATCATAGGAGCAGGAAAGCTTGACGTTTCGGGCCTAGACCCTTCTTCATAAATGGGGGAGGGGAAGAGGGTTCTGAAATAAATAGGGAGAGAGGGGGAGGCAGATAGAAGATGGATAGAGGAGAGGATAGGTGGAGAGGAGACAGACAAGTCAAAGAGGCAGGGGTGGAGCCAGTAAAGGTGAGTGTAGGTAGGGAGGAGATAGGTCAGTCCAGGGAGGACAGACAGGTCAAGGAGGCGGGATGAGGTTAGTAGATAGGAGATGGGGGTGCAGCTTGAGGTGGGAGGAGGGGATAGGTGAGAGGAAGAACAGGTTAGGGAGGCGAGGACGAGCTGGGCTGGTTTTGGGATGCTGTAGGGGGAGGGGAGATTTTGAAGCTTGTGATGTCCACATTGATACCATTGGGCTGCAGGGTTCCCAGACTGAATATGATTTGCTGTTCCTGCAGCCTTCAGGTGGCATCATTGTGGCATTGCAGGAGGCCCAGGATGGACATGTCGTCTGAGGAATGGGAGGGGGAGTTGAAATGGTTCACGACTGGGAGGTGCAGTTGTTTGTTGCGAACTGAGCGCAGGTGTTCTGCAAAGCGGTCCCCAAGCCTCCACTTGGTTTCCCCGATGTAGAGGAGGCCACAACGGGTACAGCGGATGCAGTATACCACATTGGCAGATGTGCAGGTGAACATCTGCTTGATGTGGAAAGTCTTCTTGGGGCCTGGGATTGGGGTGAGGGAGGAGGTGTGGGGGCAGGTGTTGCACTTCCTGCGGTTGCAGGGAAAAATGCAGGGTGTGGTGGGGCTGGAGGGGAGTGTGGAGCGGACAAGGGAGTCACTGAGAGAGTGGTCCCTCCGGAAAGCAGACAAGGGTGGGGAGGGAAAAATGTCTTTGGTGGTGGGGTCAGATTGCAGATGGTGGATGTGTCGGAGGATGATGCATTGGATCCGGAGGTTGGTGGGGTGGTATGTGAGGACGAGGATAATGACAGGTCTGTGTTGCCCTTACGCACACCACAGGACAACCAGCTCAGCGAGCTAATGAGCAACTGCTTCTTCAGCGTTGTCAGAGCTGCACCTATCCAGGTAAGCGGGGCGTATTCCATCACACTCCTGCCTTGTGCTTTGTAGATTGGGGACAGGCTTTGGGAAGTTAAGAAGTGAGTTACTCGCTGCAGTATTCTGAACTTCTGACCTGCTCTTGCAGCCACTGCGTTTATGTGGCCAGTCCAGTTGAGTTTTGGATCAATGGTAACCCCCAGGATGTTGAAAGTGGGGGATTCGGTGCTAGTAGCACCATTGAATGTTAAGGGATGGTGGTTAGATTGTCCCTTATTGGTGATGGTCATAGCCTGGTATTGGTGTGGCAGGAATGTTACTCGTCACTCATCAGCCTTAGCCTGGATATTGTCCAGATCCTATGGCATTTGAATGTGGACCGCTTCTGTATCTGAGGAGTCATGAATGATGCTGAACATTGTACAATCATCATGAACACCCCCATTTCTGACCTACCAATGCAGGGAGGGTCACTGACGAAGCAGTTGAAGATGGTTGGGCCTAGGACACTAGCCTGAGGAACATCCCCTACTAGGAATTTCTGCAGTGAATCATTAGACTTCACCTCGTTGGATTATTTGTGTAATTAATAAGGCTTAAATTATCAAGTTTTACTGTACGTTAGCCTAGTGATGAAAAATCTTAATTTGTATGTGCTATTGGGGTGATCCATGGATTTTGGAGGATGCTGTTGAGGAAACTGTAAAGTTTGGTGCATTATCTTGCAACCTTTGGAAAGTACACATGGGTTCTTTGGAAGTAACTGATGTTACACTCAGGACAAGTTTGCACATTCAAGCTTCAAGAAGTCTAGCATAGCAGTAAAAAGAAGCCAAAATTACAAAGCTAATTGATGAGGGAGGTGTCAAAGGAATTGCTGTTCCAAGGCCTGCAGTCAAAAGAAAAATGTTTTGGTTAGCAGTTAGAAGGGTGCAAGGCTACAATGTTGGTCGCTCGAAGAATGGGCTTGGTTATACAAAGTCTGAGGACCCCTGGTTAGTGATACAAATTAATGTTAGATTGCTGTTGGGACATTGCGGGGGAGTGTGATTTTCCACAGTGCAATTGGATTAGAAGTCAAGTTCTGAACTCGGTTCTAAAGAAGAACCATATTGGACTCAAAACATTATCTCTGTTTCTGTCCCCACAGATGCTGCCAGACCTGTTGAGGTTCTCCAGCAACTTCTTATTTTACTTTGGATTAAAAGTCAGTAGTTGTATTGATCCAGATGCACATACTTGGGCTCAGTATTGCAAAGGTACCTGCAGAAAGGGTTTTAAAATAGGAATGGACCACTGAGTCTTTGTACTTGTGAAGATTTGTCAGGAGAGAGCGTTACAAATTAGGCGCTAGCCAGGAAGGTAGTGTTTGCATGGGACATTGTTGGTCAACAGGCATTTTTCACGGGTTGGAAGCTCGCTGTTTGAACCCAGTTTTAGGCTGAACAAATGACTAAAATAACTTTCACAGGGCTGAGAATTATCATAAGAATCCATTGTCAGAGAGCAGTGGAGCTATTATAGATGGGAATGACAGGGAAAATGTAACTGTTGTAAGAGTGAGTGGATAGAAACATATAGCCAGTTAGTTGCTGAGGAACCATTCAGTCAGTTATATCATAGAATCCCTGCAGTGTGAAAACAGGCCATTCATTCCCAACAAGTCTACACTGCCTCTCTGAAGAGCATACCACCCAGACTCACCCCCTCACCGACCCTATCCCTGTAACCCTGCATTTCCCATGGCCAGTCCACCTAACCTGCACATCTTTGGACTGTGGGAGGAAACCAGAGCACCCGGAGGAAACCCACACAGCAACGGGGAGAATGTGCAAACTTCACACAGACAGTTGCCCCGGGGGGAATCAAACCCGTGTCCCTGGCACTGTGAGGCAACAGTGCTAACCACTGAGTCACTGTGCCATCCTAAAGTGTAGCTTGAGCTAATCAGTAGTTAAGTAACAGTAGACAAAAATCTCAGGCCTGGGTCTTTCTTTTTTGGCTAAGTGTGAATTACACCAAAGTTTTTACAAGGATTGCCACCATGTGGCCCTGTGAAATTTCTCACTGTACCTTACCAACTGCATCTTATTAACGTAAAGCAATAAATATTGTGGCTGCTGGAGATCTCAAACAAGAACAGAAAGTGCTAGAGAAATTCAGCAGGTCTATAGAAAGAAAAACAGTTAATGTTTTGAGTCCAGTGACCAGTTCATCAGAACTGAAAGCAGCTGGGAGTGGGTGGTATTTATGCTGCAAAGCAGTCACTCTGTTTTATTTAATCTGCCAATGTACAATACACTAGATTGAGTGAAGTGCAGGTAAATCATTACCTCACCTGGAACGTGTTTCTGGGGCCTTGGATAGTGAGAAGGGAGGAAGTAAACAGGCATGAGTTACATCTTCTGCGATTAGATGTGAAGATACCATGGAGGCATGGGGAGGAGTTGGGAGTGGAGGAGGAATGGACCATGGTGTTCCAGAGAAAATGGTGTGGCATCCCACTGGAGGAGGTGGAAATGGCACCTTATGATCTTTTGGATGTGGATGTTGACAGGATGGTAAGTGAGGACCAGGAAACCATTTCATTGTTGCAGGAGGGAAAGAGAAGGGGCGAGGGCAGAAGTGCAGGAAATGGATCAGTCACAGCTAAGGGCTCTGTCTAGTATGATGTTGGGGAATTCTTGTTTGAGGAAACAGGTGGAGATTTCTGAAGCCCTGATGCTGAAGTTGGCATCATTAGAACAGGTGCAAGAGAGACGGAGAAACTGGGAGAATAGACTGGAGTCCTTATAGGAAGCAGGGTGTGAGGAAGTAAAGTCCAGGTCATGTGAGAGACGAAGGGTTTGTAATAGATATCGGCAGCCAGCCCATCCCCAGAAATGGAAACAGAGACAATGAGGAAAGGAGAGAAGGAGTCAGAGATGGACCAGGTGTAGATGAGAACAGGATGAAAATCTGAAGCAAGTTTGATCAATTGATCCAGTTGCGGACACCAATAAATGCCAATATCTTCTCTCTGATGCTCGTGCTTACTCTCTGTTACTGCTCCCACCTTCCGCCCAGACTCTCACTCTACTAGTCTCACTATTGCATCCAACATCTTCCCACTGTCACGCAGCCCGATCCTTGACCGTACTAATCCTGCATGCCTGTATGCTGCCTACACAGTCGCTCAGGACACCACCCCACCTTCACCAAAAGTAACCGCTGTGCCACCCACTTTCACCTCCCTTAATACCCATTTTTCTCTCTCTCTCTCTCTCTCTCTCTCTCTTATTCCAAGAGGAAAACAGCCCACAATAGATCAGAAAGACTCCAAACAGGCAGTGCCAACCTGACATTCAGTGGCGGCACAGTGGCTCAGTGGTTAGCACTGCTGCCTCACAGCGCTAGGGACCTGGGTTCAAGTCCACCCTTTGGCAACTGCCTGCTTGGAGTTTGCACATTCGCCCCGTGTCTGCGTGGGTTTCATCCGGGTGCTCCAGTTTCCTCCCACAGTCCGGAGATGTGTAGGGTAGGTGGATTGGCCATACTAAATTATCCATTGTGCCCAGGGATGTTTAGGTTAGGTGGGTTAGACATGGGAAATGCAGGGATAGGGGAATGGGTCTGGGTGAGATGCTCTTCAGAGGGGCGGTGTGGACTTGTTGGGCCAAATAGCCTATTTCCACACTGTAGGGATTCTATGGTTCCTCACCTCCATGGGGAGAACATCTTGATTCTGACTGTCCCATGTGGCATTCTGACCATGTCCAAGTCCTTGAGCTGGAATTGGGGGCTACCATTGACTAGCTGTGCCAGGCCCCCCAAGTGAAGGCCATTCGACTTGACTATATTAAGGCCTGGAGACCACCATGACAAGCTTTCTGGTTTTGTGTCTGTGCTAAATGGCAAGAGAAGAGAAAGCAGAAATAAAATGGACCTGGTAGCTCTGGATGACGCACATAAAGCCATGGCAAGGAAGATGTAAGCATTCGTGTTGGCTCAGAGTGTGCACTAGGACAGAGCCAAGAGAGGTAGCCTGGTCCAGTCGATGAGCTGGGACCATGCCCTGAACACACAGTGCCCTTGCTGCAGCTTTGAAGTGCAGAAGCTTCCTGTAAATGGATTGGAGATGTGCCATGAGGGTTCTTAGAAACTGATACATGTCAGATGCCATTGGGTATTTGTGTGTGTGTGTAGTGTGTGTGTGGGTGCAGTTCAGGTGGTGGATTCCTACAGCCGTTAAGGACTGTTGTGAGCTGGAAAAGGTCCACAAGAGCTGAAGTCTTAAAGATACGGGATTTGTATTTATGTCAGAGTTAGGTAAGCTACGCTTGAAACTTTGAAGGACATCGTAAGAGAAGAGCGCAGGTTAAAGGAGCCAAGAAAGGGAAAATCCAAAATCACAGAGTCCACAGGAAATACAGACCAACAACTATTGTATTGTGTGTATCATGCTCTCCCTCGATTAACAATGTTTACTGTCTAATAAACCTCATTATTTAGCATTCTAGACAAATGATTGTCCTTTTGGTCAATATAATTATTCCTCCATAAGAACTTCATTACTGCTGTGTTCAGAATCGAGTCCAAATTCCCACAGAATGATACTGCACCCAAAGGAAACAAAGTTCTGCATACGGGAACTATTACTTGAAGAAGCTTGGAGTATATTTGGTGTAGCTGTCATGTGCTTTCTTTACAGGGAATCAGGCTGAGTCTTTATGGACAGTTTGGGTATTGGATTAGACTAAGACCCACAAGTTGAACTTTGCTGACCATCTGCTATATGGCACTCCTGCTGTGAGTGAAAGATACACTCAGGCCTCATAAGGGTTTTGAAATTATTTGAAAATCAGTTTACTTCCAGAATCTTTTGACATTTGAAGCTTAAATCGATGAAGGTCATGAATATTATTTCATATTATGAACAATCATACAAATTCGAGGCAGAAGTAGGCCACTTTGGCCCATCGAGCCTGCTCTGCCATTCAGTAAGATCATGGCTTCTCTGATGACTCTGCATTCCCACCTACCATGCTGATAACCCTTTCCCACCCCTCCTTGCTTATTCAGAATGTATCTACCTCCACTGTACACAGATTGTACAACACTGTTGCCACTGCCTTTTGACAAAGTTTTAAAGGCTCACAGTTGTCTCTGGAAAAAAAAATACTGTCCTCATCTCTTTCTTAAGTGGGTGACTCCTTATTAGTGATCCCTAGTTCTAGATTCTCCAAGAGGAAACATCCATTCCACATATACCCTACCACAACAATGATATGTACTTCAATCATCACCTCTTACTGTTCTAAACTCCAGCAGATACAAACCTCATCTGTCTAACCTTTTCTGGCAGAAAGGCATCCACAAAGGGTAGAGATACTCTCTAAAGCAACAATCAAGGGGGCAGTTAAAATCGAAGGGGAGCCAGATTGTTCCTCCTCATGTAGGACCTTGATGCTTTGAGGTACCCATAATGCATTGGGGAACCTCTC
>JAHRHZ010000098.1:17366519-17547371 GCA_024137785.1 Ginglymostoma cirratum
TTCAAAACCTTCCATCCATTGATTCTATCTATACTCCTTGCTGCCTCAGGAAGGCAGACAACATAGTCAAAGATCTCTCCCACCCAGTTATACTCTCTTCCAACCTCTTCTGTTGGGCAGAAGATATAAAAGCTTAAACACACAAACCAATAGATTGAAGAACAGCTTCTTCCCCACTGTTATTAGACTTCTGAATGGACTTTGCAAAATTTGAATTCAATGTTGATCTTACCTTTTGTGCACCTTCTCCGCAGTCACAACATTGTATTCCTCGCACTGATCTATTACCCTCATGCAGTTTGTATGGAATGATCTGCCTGTACTGCACGCAAAAGAAAACTTTACACTTTATCTAGGTACATATGACAATAATAAATCAAATCAAATCAAGCAAATCCAAACAGGTGGCAAGCTTTTGAGGCGCATCAATTCCTTGATAAACCAGAGATCTGAACCAGATGAAAGGACATGTTAAAATAATATACAATAAAAACTCAGACTTTATATGCAGCTTTAAGAATATTTTTGGTTGATCCATGAGATTATTTTTCCCTCTTAGCATTGCTTTCAAATAAATTATTCTGCCTTGAATCTTTTTCATGCTCATGAGTTGATTGTAGTGGCATTGTCATGATTATAATCTTCATGAGTATCCGTTTTTTAATCAAAAGAACTTCCATACCTTCACTGAAAATTATAGCATTTAAGACATTTGGACAGTACATGAACAGGAAGGGTTTAGAGGGAGATGGGCAAAAGGCAGGCAAATGGGACTAGTTCACTGTAAGAAACCTGGTTGGCATGGACAAGTTGGGCCAGAGGGACTGTTTCCAATGTATATGTCTCTAAGCTTTTCCTAATAGTTCTAGTTTGCCTAATATGGCCATTTAAGCCTTCTTTAATGCCTTTGCCTGCATTTTTCACCTAAAATGTAAACATTTTCATGTTACCTTTAAAGGACTTGGCTTACTTTGCATGCCCAACATCAACTGCTGCATCTCAAGGTTAGTTATTTCAGTCAACTTGTTCAGACATGTCATGACACAGCCCCAGGAGAGAGTGGGATTCAAACCGAAATTAGATAGCCTAGAGGCAGCAACAGTATCACAGCAGCATAAGATCCTTAGATCCTGAGCTAATGATTCCTCATGTTCCTCCTCATGCAGGACCTTGATGCTTTGAGGTACCCATAATGCATTGGGGAACCTCTCTTAGGGAGAGATCGTAACATTGATTGTAAAATACTGAGGCCCCAGCACTAACCCCTGTGGTGTACCACTCAATACATTTTGCCAATCAACAAATGACCCATTTATGATTATTTCCTGTGTCCTATTTAATTTACAAAACTCTTCTGACAAGAGACATTAAACTTACATTCAAAACCTTCCATCCATTGATTCTATCTATACTCCTTGCTGCCTCTTTTAGCTTTGGGAAGACTCTACATCATCTTCACAAGCTTTCCAAATGTTTTCCATTGTTTTTAGCTGTTTTGAGCTTTTATATGTTGGCTTAGTGCTGCTATTGTCACTTCAGCTATTTTACTGCTGCCTGTTGCTTCCAAATTAGCTCTGTTTTTCAGATGTTCAATCTTAATAAATACACTTTTTATATTTTAATTTCTTCCTGAGATGGCTGTGGCTTTTTTTAGAGATGAAGATTCCTTCAGGCTAGCACTGTCTGGTTAAAATCTGCATTGCTGTTCACCAAGCATGATGTTGTGGTTCCATATGCTGCAATGATGCGATATGGGTCGGTGATGCCTTGGTTAGACTCCCTACCACCATTATTGGATTAAAATCCTGGAACTACCTCCCTTTTCCAGCATTGTGGGTCTACCGCAGACTGCAGCAGTTCAAGAAGGTAGCTCACCCGTCATCCTCTCAAGGGCAACTAGGGATAGACAATAAATGCTGGCCCAGCCATGATGCTGACTTCCTTTGAATTAATGAAAAAAGTCCGTGAAATTGGTGAGATTCTACACTACAGATATAAGTGGAGAAGGATGCCCATATGTGATCTTCAGCAGAGGATAGGCTCAGTCTTGATAAACAGATAGTACTTAATAATGTGATAACAAGGTGTAGAGCTGGTGTAAGGTGTAAGTCAGATTTTCTGAAGAAGGGTCCAGACCCGAAACGTCAGCTTTCTTGCTCCTCTGATGCTGCTTGGCCTGCTGTGTTCATCTAGCTCTACACCTTGTTATCTCAGATTCTCCAGCATCGGCAGTTCCTACTATCTCTTACTTGATAATGAGTTGCATAACAACAGAGTTACTTGAGAGTCCATGGTGTGACCTCAGGTTAAACCTAATAGTAAGTACACATTATCACAACTGAAATATTCTCATACAGAACTCATAACAAACACAAATTCATTATTGTCTTTCAGGAACAGTCATTTATCTCCTGACTGAAGCTCATCTTATGATGTCAGTTAATCTTTTCTATTAACTACCTCATGCAGCAAGGTGTTCCAACTGCTATAGGGACATTTGAATGAGATAAAATCATTGAAGTAATTTTAATCTTATCTTCCTTTCTGTTGTTGAAGATACCAACATCATCTAGTTCGTCAGCAGTAGCATTGCCAGTGATATGGATCTGTCAGTTTTTTGGCTCAGAATATTTGTCATTTATTCAAATCCATGGGATATAAGATAAAACAAGCAACAGGGTAGCGTGTAATTTACTGTATGTGAAGTTCTTGAAACAGAAACGGTTATATATGAAGCCAGAGACATTTTGCATTAGAGCAAATTATGTTGTTCGACATAGATCCTTTCTTATTTCTTATTCTTTGCCAAAAAGACATCCTTTGCTGGTACATGCATGTATGATAGTGGACAAAATGCACAATGCACTTTTCAGTACCCAAGTATATTTGTTGATTGTGTTTGTAATTTTGTGGCAGAATACTCCGAGGAGGCAAACGGGAAAGCTCTAAGGATGTCTTGAAAACACTCCTGAAGAAATGAAATATCCCAACAAGCTCATGGGACTCCATGACTGTGACCAACCAAGCTGAAGAGGTTCATGCGAAAAGATGCTATCACAGCAAGAGACATTTTGAGGTACGCGCAGAAGCATCATCTCAGAACCCATCAAGTTGAAGCAGATGCATATTATCTTCAACACTGAGAAACAACAGAAGAAGAGAAGAGTACTAAATAAAAACCGAAAGAACCGTGGATGCTGTAAATCAGAAACAAAAACAGAAATTGCTTGGAAAGCTCAGGCAGCGTCTACAAGGAGAAATCAGAGTTAACATTTCAGGTCCGGTGACCCTTCCTCAGAATTTCCCTAGTTCTGACAAAGGGTCACTGGACACCAAATGTTAACTTTGATTTCTCTTCATAAACACTGCCAGATCTTTCCCAGCAATTTCTGTTTTAGTTTCTAAGAGAAGGGGTTTGTAAGTTTTTTTTTTAGCAAAGAATGGATGTTGTTTTGTAAGTGCTCAGAGTTTTGTCTGAGGGATGCATGGACTGGCCAAAGTGTTACACTTGGATGTTTTAGTTCATTGATCTTTGTCATTCAAGTAAAGCTTTTCGTTGTCAGAAACCAACAAATACAATGTGGGAGATAGTTTTGTCAGTGCAGAACTCACAACCCTGGTAGTTTAGCTTTGTGTTTAATGTTCCTTTCATTCCTATCCTGCTGCCTCACATGCTTTTGCTGGAAGGTCTTTTTCTTATGACTGTTGCTTAGTCACCAGTTTTGTTTGATCTATATGAGCTCTAATAATTGCCCTTTTCCCTCGCTTGCAGTATTTGGGCTGTTTTTATCTTTGTTGATGATTCCTTGATTGTTGATTGGGTTATCTGTATTATGGATGGGATGTGTCCACTCATCCTTTATTAAGCTTGAGTATTCACATGGGAAATGTCGACATCTTTCTGTCGTGTTTGGTAATGATGTTGGATGGCAAATTTAAAATCAATAACACGCACTGTCTACAGCAGTTTCCCACTTGTATACAACTCATACACTTTTTTTATGTGTTCAGCTTACAAGTGTATGTCTAATATAAGGTGTATGTTTTGTTCGTCTGTGTAGACCTTGCAGTTTATACAGAGAATTGTGTTATTGTGTGATATTTTGATACTTGACATCATAGGCTATTGGGAAATGGTGGTGAGTCGGTTAAGTTCCTCTGGCAAATATTAAACCCTTTTTTTTAGTAGATTAGATCTGTGAGTTAGTGTTATAAATTCAAATTGATTGTGATAAGGTTGATTCCTTCAACCATCAGTGATCATAAGTGTTTTCATGAAGTGATCTAACCATGGGTTAGATTGCACTTTTGATATAGTCATGCAAAAATTATATACAGATGATCTTGCTTGTCTCATTTATCATTTTTATTCCTGATTCTCTACAAATGTTTGAGAGGAAAATGCATTGCGTCCTTACTCCTTTATTAATTAATCTCCTAGTTCTCATTCTGCATTTTAATTTTAAGTCAAAAAAAGTGGGAAGTACTGCCAAAGTACATAATTGAAACATGCAATTTTATTAAAGAATGGGAAAAAAGGCAATTTAATGTTATTTGATACATTGAATCTTCAGGTTGTTGCACATAAAAACCTATAAAAATGTCCGTGCACATTCCTGTGTCATAAAACAGATTTCCTGGATTCTAGAATGCAAGCTTAAAAGGAATAGAAGCTGTAGGCCATATGGAAATTTGAGGAAATTTAAGATCATGACTGATCTGATTTTGGCCTTAGTTATACTTTCCTGCTTGTTCCCTTGACCCTGACTCTCCTTTAGTTCTGGCAATCTCAGCCTTGAATATTTGCTGTGATTAGCCTTTACAGATCACTAAGCTAGAAAATTCCAAGATTTACAACCCTCAAAAGAGATGCTTTTCAATTTATGTCATCAATGAGTGAAACTCTTGTTGTTTTCTCCCTCACAGAATCCAAACTGAGCTTGAGGTCCTTCTTCAATTTGCACAGTGAACTGCAAGATTAGTTTGTTTTATTTATTCATTCATGGGATGTGGGTGTTACTGTCTGGGCCTGCATTTATTGTCCATCCCTAGTTGTCCTTGACAAGATGGTGGTAAACTGCCCCTATGACCTGCTGCAATCCATTTCGTAGAATCATAGAATGCCTACAGTGTGGAAACAGGCCCTTCGGCCCAACAAGTCCACACCGACCCTTGGAGCATCCTACCCAGACCGATTTCCCCCTATAACCCACCTAAGCTACACATCCCTGAACACTATGGGCAATTTAGCATGGCCAATCCACCTAACCTGCACATCTTTGGACTGTGGGAGGAAACCGGAGCACCCAGAGGAAACCCACGGAGACACGGGGAGAATGTGCAAACTCCACACAAGACAGTCGCCTGAGGGTGGAATTGAGCCTGGGTCCCTGGTGCTGTGAGGCAGCAGTGCTAACCACTGAGCCACCATGCTGCCCCATTTGGTGTGGGTAGACCCACATCGCCATAGAGAAGAAGTTCCAGGATTTTAACATAGCGAATCTGTATTTTCTCTGCTTAAAGTACAGGCCCAACTAACAATCACTTCCTACTGGCTCTCTCAAATCAGTAAACTGCAGTTTACATCTATGCCAAAACTGGAACTGCCAGCTTTCTGAGCCAGTATCTAGGCAAATTAAACAAAACAACTCTCTAAGCCGACAGCCCATTTCTATCACAACATGGCATGGGATGTCCTCAAACCGAAATGTAAATCAGTTATTTTACTTTCGATACCATTCTTTGATTCTACATGAATAATTGATATTGTTAATGGAGTTTACAATCCTCTTCCCAGAATTGATGGTTTTCTTCAGACATTGTAGCTGTAGCAAGAAGTTTGGAAATATGCCGTTTTAGAACAAGACCGTATCTGGAATGTTCCATGCAAGACTGCTCGCAACTTCATTAAGCGATAAGGTCTTTTAAAATGTAACCTGTCAATGAGAAGGAGGAGCAATTTTTAACCTGCATGGGCACAAAGAAAATTTAGAGGAAACATTGTCATGCGACACTTATCTCTGTCAATAGTTCACTGTATTTTGTGTTCTACACAAATGAATCTCTCTGTTAATGTTTCACAAGGTTGGTTAAGTTGTTCATTTTTCTAAGCTATAACAGGTGCTGCTCCTGACATAATGTCTATACTCCCTGTTGATTAAGGATCTTTCCTCAAGGAATGGGAGATGTGCTGGTCCATGAGTTTACAAACTGGAAATGTACAAAATTCTATAGTAGTTGATAGCCCACAATGGTTAATGGATGCTCAACTTTGAGTTGTAGATCTGTCTCACATAGCTAGTACTTGCTCTGTACCAAACAAATGGAATGTGTTCCCACTGTGAAGATGAGACATTGTTTACATAACTCAGTGGTGTGCACCCTTAGGAACACTAATGGGGGCTGATGTTGCTGAGCAACAGGTCAAGTGAGTTACCTCCTTGTGTTAATTAAATCACTATTTCGCACAAGCCCATTTATACATTTATGTCTTTCCAACTTTCACTAGCTCAGTCACTGTTGGCTCTTCTACTGCTTCTGCTCATTGTTCCATTTGGTAATGCCCAGAATTGTTCAAGGTGCTTTGACCCTGAATTTCTGCAAGAGTTATCCCATTTTTCCACTGATTTCAATGAACATATCACTTTACATGAATCCTCAGATTTCCTTCCAAAATAGCAGCAGATAGTTGGGATAACTTCTGAGGAAATGCCAGCACCTTCAAATTAAAACCATATGAAATGTTGGTTCCATTTCTGTGCATCAGGACATCTGGAGCAAGTTTCCATCTTTAGAAAGGCAGCATTTCCACCATCTGCAGGGTCTTTTGACAAAGTTGCAGGACATATGCAGTTAACAACACAGGCGATATGTACATGGATGTATGAGCTTACTCCAACACTTATCGAAAATAATATTCAAATTATTTAAAGTTTTATCATTAGATCCTTTTTGCAAGCATCATTGAATGTTTTTGATTCACCAGTAAATAGAATGTAGATAGATATCTTTGCCTGTCCGCATGTGGGAGAAATCTAATGCAGTCTGATCCACAATCTTCATCAAGAAAAAGAACGAAAGGTGGTTTTCCTGCTGATTGCTTTAATAATATGGCTTGTGGTCAAGACCATTAATTTTAAGTGCATGATTATTATGAAGTCAATCAAAAACTGCAAGATAACTAGATTATGATTTGGTGGCTAATCATTAATGAAGGTATTTGATTTTACTCGTGGTTTAAGGCAGATACATTTCAAATTCCCTGCCCTTATAAACCAGCCTTTCAAGCTGTGCTGAGAAGCCTCTACTTGAGCTGTCAGCCAGCGACAGGTCAACTCCTCCCCATTCCCGACCACCCCACTTCCAAACGACAGGTCAGTCAGGCAGTGGCAAGGGCACCAGCAAACCTTCCACATGAATCAGGACCTCAAGTGTTGCCATGTCTGCTCAACAGTATCACAGAGCCGGCTGTCACTGCTATAGGGAGGACACCCCTCTCCTTTTCAAATGCCAGGGTTGCAGAGGACCTTGGACAAAGCTAAATGATGGAAGTTGGGTGGTTCCTGGATTGTGAATGATATGATAGATATGGGAGTGGTGAGGGTGTTGAAAGCAGTGGCATGGAGGTGTAGTTCCCAGCAGCGCAGTCCTTGCCCAAGGTCTAGTCCCTCGATCAGAAACTGCTTGGCTTTGGTTGTGGATCCCATCATTACCCATCAAGGTGATAAACTGCACAGAGTAGAACAGCTGCTGTATGGCAACAGGCCCACTTAGATATGGATTAACCCCAGTGGCAGTGGTTTGAGGCTTTTTACTCATCCATATTTGACCATTTAACAATCCCAATTGACAGCGAGAAGGAAACAATGATCATTGGCCTTTTCATCCAGAACATATTTCTAGCAGAGAAAGGAAGGTGAGGTTTGGCCAATTAAGTGTCCTTTCCACCTCCAAGCTCAACATCTCCAGGAGACAAAAACACTCTCCATAAAATCTGGGACTGTTGGAGAAACAAAAGAAATGACACAGCAATAACTAATATCATTAATTAATAATAAATGATTGCCCTAATAACAAACTGGTTAGACAAGTATGCAAATAAGAGGGTTTTTTTGGGAACTGTTCAACTAAGTGATGGATCACCGATGCATCTATTTCAAAGAGTTTGTTGTGAACCATTTCAAATTTGAATTGTTTGTGTTAGATTGAAAGAACGAGCAGGCTATTGACTAACCTTCCATATGAAACTAATGACTACAGTTACAGCCCTCTAATAGGTTGTTAATGTTTAAGGGAAAAAAATCAAAGCATCCAGTAATCAACTGACAGGCTATACCACAAAATTTCATATTTTTAAATGAAAACAGACTTTATTGAATACTGCATTGAATTTAGCAAAGCAATTGCCATTAATTGAATGCTGTGGTTTACAACATGTTTATTCTGAATTCAGTTTCACTTTATACACCGCCAATCACCCCCAAAAAAATTCCCTTACCTTTCAAAATCTTGAATGCCATTCCTTGAGAAACAGATTACAATAAGAACCTTTGATTAGCTTTTGACTAAGCAATCTATAAACCTTCTTTAAAGTACTCATGACTGTGAGCTCTTCAACTCCTGATTCTGATTTTGAACGTTCATAGCTTGTTTTTTTTCTCAGTCTTCTCCCACAGCTTCTGTAAGCTCTTTCCAAATATTCAAGCTGACTACATTCTGTTACAAGGCTCTGTCAGGAACACTGTATATTCCTTCCACCAGCTGCAAGTTGTACCAAACCTTCCAGTTACTTTCCTTCAGAAAATACAAAGTATGAATGAGCCACTGCTGATTAGACACGGTTAATGATGAAGTTACAACTTTTTTTGCTTGAAGTGACTTTCTTCTGTACCTCATTCAGTCTGGTGGAATGCACTGTCTATGCCACAGCAAATCTGCAACCTCTTCCTTCTGATTTCAAACTGAACTGCCTGCTTCTGTCAGCCAACACACACAGATAATTTAAATAAAAGAATCTTTTAATCAAGATTCCAACCTGAATTGCTCTTTTTCTCTTGCAATGTGAAATGCTTTGTGATTCTTTAAACAGAAATGCAAATATCTTACTTTCCCTTCAACACAACTTCTGTACTCCACATGAGTGGTTTACAACTCTAATGGAGTTCTTTTGACACTCTTTCCTTGCATAACTTATCTGATGGGAATAACAATAGATATCTTGTGGCTACCAAGAGATCAAAGACCATCATTCAGTTTTCTTTGATTAGGTACTTTGTTAAAAAGAAACACAGCTCAACTTTTAACCATAATTACCTCCAAGTTTGTTTTAAAAACATTTACTTCCGGGTTGCTTATCAGTTTCTCAATCAGGTGGCCCCAGTTTTCTGTTAAAACTTTAATTGCCAAAACTAAAAACCATAAAGCATATGAAACCCGAAACACACTTTCACGAAAATACAACTTTCTGGAGGCAGGATATCAGTCTGGATGGAAAATGGCTAAACTGACTGAGAACATTACAGAGTCAAAAAGCTCTGACAGTACAATAGAGAGGCCCCTGTGCAACCATCTGTATTCTGCTTCCTCAGCCACCCTGGCAATACAAGGTGACTCTCATTTGGTGTGTGATGCATGATATAACAATCTTTAACTGCCTTCAGGTATATTGGTTGCTCATAAAACAATTCTCCGCTGTGTGCAGAGCTTGAGCTCTGCTAAATCAACAGTCTGGAGGACAGAAATGCAGCTTCAGAGAAGGACAGATCAATTTTACAAAATCTTCACCAAAGAAAATAGATGGCTGTCACCTTTAGCTGCTGATGTCCACAGTAAATCTACAGAAAGAAATGCAAATTCAAGAGCTCACCATCAATTTCCCTTCCCCGTTTCCAATTCAAGACATAGAATTCTTTGCTCAAGTTTGCCCTGCTGTCAAGGAACCCTGATGCCAGATTTATTTGCTCTGTTTTAAACTGAATCTAATAGATAAGTGAAGCTAGTGTGAAGAGAAAAGTCCTGACACCGTTATAATGCCCACAACATACTGAACTATAACTGAGGAAAATTCAATAAGGTATCAATTTGGAACATTCACAATCAAGATCTAGTTACTCTGACTCAACTGTAGTGTGCACAATAGTAAAGCCCCTGGTTTAAATTATTGCTGGTTTGGCCTTTTGCCCCACCAGTAGAAAAGACCTCCACCATAATGAAACTTCCTAAATATATATTCACAACTTATGCTGATAATTTTGAATCTTCCAAACCATGACCACTTCCATCTAGAAGGACAAGGGCATCAGACATATGGGAACATCACCACCTTCAAGTTCCGCTCCCAGCCACTCGCCATCCTGACTTGGAAATATATCACTATTCCTTCACTGTTGCTGGATCAAAGTCCTGGAATTCCCTCCCTAATGGCATTGTGGGTCACCCACAGCAGGTGGATCGTAGCGGTTCAAGAAGGCAGCTCACCATCACCTTCTCAAAGGCAACTAGGGATGGGCAATAAATGCTGGCCAGCCAGCGATGCCGACATCCACAAAATGAATAAAAAAAAATTGAACCTAGAAATGATATAAAACCGGAATATTTGTACCACTGAAAACTGCTGGGTTCTACAAGCAGCTTGAACAGAACATTCTGCAGTCTCTCTGTTTTGTGATGTTCATTTCAATTTCTAAGTTTGAAAAGATGGGAAATGTTAGGAATTTTAAAAATTCTACAGTCCCAAAGGCTGAAAGTGCATTACTTGTCCATTTTTATTAAAGCACATTTTGATTGGTACCAGCCTGTGTGTTGCTCATTTCAGCAACTCTGTTTTTATGCAAATCACTTTAAAATAGAGTATCTGTTCAAGTAGGATATAATTTTCATCATATTTGTTCCAGTAATATATTATTCTTATTTGGTTAGAAAAAGAAGTGGTGGAGGAGCTGGGTGATTGATGAGCTTTGCGACCTGAGACAAAATGGCAGCTTTATCTATAAATCAAGTTTGCTTCACTGCTACAAAGTCCCAACCTTATCTTCCAATTTTAACCTTCATTTAGTGTTTCACCATGAAAGAACTAACAGTAAATTTACATGATAAGTCTTTTGCAAACTAACCTCGGTGCAGTTATTTTTTGCTTGCCTTGCTATGTTGGTGTCAATTGACTGCTGTTTGTGTTCAAAGCATTTGCAAATCGAATTTAACCCTCAAAAACTGTTTTCAAGGTATAATGGGCACTTGCTTAATGTAATGAAAAACACAACTGCAGTTCTTTATGACAGAAGAATGATTGAGTCTGCATTTCCTAGTACACAGATCAAAAGCAATTAAAGGCTTTGACATTATTCTTCTCTAACAAAATGTTTTTCACTTAGTTGAGAGTTTTGGAATTAGTACTCACAACTTGTGTTATGAAAATCTCTTAGCCATGACGATTTTCATTCTTGTTAACACGCAGAGCAGTCAAATGGTCTTATAGATAGTATGCAGTTTCTATTACTAACAACTACCCTTGCCCAGCCTGCAGGCATGCCAGTTGGAAAGCCCTATAATGCATTAATGCAACTACACTTTTTGTCTTTTATGTTCTAGAAAGAAGCATTTTGATATGCTGTATGGCCATTAATCTTTTCTTAAGTTCTCAACAAATTGGGTGAAAGGCAATTCATGTACATCCAGTACGTTAACTAGAGCACTACTATCATTATCTCTTAGAATTACTTCTGAATCTTGCAATGATCTTTCAGAGATGTGAAGAGGTTGCTAGTATTTTTCTTTACTCCATCTCCTTTCCCTACCAACCTCCTCTACTGTTTATCACTGCTTTTGACCTAAATTGTCACGTAACCAGTCTCCTTGTTTTTTTTCAATCTAATCTTCTCCCTTACTTTTGTTGATATTGTGAATACCATGGACTGTTCCTCCTTTCTGCACATGTGTGATTGTTCCTAATTCTATCTGCCAACACACACAGCTCTCTGAGTAGCCGCAGTACAAATAACAAACCTGCCTGCAAAGGTGACTGTCAGGACAATAACTCATTGCACAGTTACTACTGAATAAACAAACAATTCATTTGTTAGCAAAAGTGAAGATGACTGCAAAAGACCACAGCAAATAAGTGCACAAGGGAGCAAACTGAAGATAATCGTTTCATCTCTATTGTTCTTTAAGAAGCAGGCACATCAGGCAACCTTAATAGGTTTCTAAACCAAATAAACACTTTCATCAAATTTTGTGAGGGCCTTGCATTGTTAGCAGTTTGGCCAAACTTAGTTTTCCAATCTATTTGATTTGCATATCCAAATTTTCAATTCTGGTAGCACACTCATTGTGCTGAGAATGTTAAGAGATTGTGTGTGTGTTTGAATCATGTGACTGGCGCCAAACAAACATTTTCTAAGGCATCCATCATTTCTGCCTTTGAGATGTATGTGTGAGGATGATTTTGGGAATTACGCAGTAATTGTTCCTTGCACTGGTGAGGATTCAACAAAATGATATTAAACTTGTTTGCAGTAGAAAATGATACAGCGTGGACATTGCTCCAGTCTTTAGAATTCTTTGTGGCAGAATGTAAGATATTTATTTAATTTAAACTCTGTAGAAAAAAACCAAAAGAAAGAATGTAACTACAGTATTACCCACCCTCAAGCAAAAACAAAGATTAGAAACATTCTTCTTTCCTGCTGAGTAGCAGAAACAAAAAATAACCCCCTAAGGAAAGACGCGATTGCTGCTATTTTGCTGGATGCCTGTAAAATGGAACACAATAAATATCCGTTTGAGAAAGGGATTACAGATGATATCTATTGGGCAGAGATGATCAAATGTTTCCTGTTCTACTGGTTGCATTAAAAAAATGATCTGAGGAATAAAACTAGTCAGGGTTAAATAATAGAGTTTATGCTTTTGGATTGATATCCTGGAGATTTATCTGCTTCCTTCTGGCTGTCCAGCTATTCATTCATCTTCTGAATCCACAGAACCAATTCTCTATGTGAATTAACATCTACTTCAGGTAGCAATTTTGAAATCAGTTCTGGTTAGCTTCCGGATTCTTTTAGATTTGGATCCTTACTTCTGATATTATATTTGCAGGATTTCCTCCCTTTTTGGTCCCATTGATCCCAACGTGCTCCATGACGACTAGATCTCCCCCTTCCTTTTACAAGTCTCCCTTTGTGACAGTCCTTACCTTCTGCATGCAGTTGGCAATACATTCCTCTGGACTGTCAGTCATTATTGCAGAGAACATCATCCTACCACTTGTCAAATCCCCCAATCTAAAACTCTCCCCAAATCTTATCCCAGAGTGACTCAATTTGAATGCCTTGGATTTTGTGTAACCTGCAGTGTCAAAATGTGGGGATGATATGAGGACTGTGAGAGGCCTAAGGGGGAAGCTTCAGATGCTGCCATATGGGATGGAGCTTTAGTCATCGACTATGATAGGAGAAACGGAGTTGAGGGTAGGGGGATTTGATATAAAGGTAGAGTTTCTGCAAAAAGAAACCCCACCTTTTCCCTGGCTTCTTTTGCAGCAGAAATCAAGCCTTCAAGGTCAGTCCGCTCCCACCAACAATAAAAATGTAAGGATATAAAGGGCTCTTGTAGGTACTCAGTCAGAGCTCCACAGAAGTCCTTGCTGCCTCTGATTCATTTCATGTGATCCCACGATGCGGTTAATGGTGTCAACACGCACCCCTTCCCCCAACCCCACCTCAGTTTGAGAAACCTTGGTCTCAAAGTCTTATTATTTGCTCTTTCTCCTCCTCCATCTTCCCCTACCACACTGCTCTCCCCACCTTCAATAGATTTTGCATTGTCTTCTGTTCCATGATGCCATGGTTACGTGTATGTACCTATTTGGATATCCTGTGTCTGATCATCACAAAGGTTTCTGACACATCTGAAGATGTGTGGCTCAGCCATTCACATTCTCTTTTTAACTCTCTTAAACTGCATCTTTCAGACTGTCTTTTGAATCTCTTCCATTCCATTTCAGATATGTGGTTTTTACTTCTTTCCAGAAACTTTCATAAATTTCTTAATCATTCTTATCGATTTTAACCTTAAAATGGAAGACTATGGCATTGAATGTGAATCCTTGTATACATTTACACACATTGGAAATCGATATGTTACTTGGCTACATGCTCAGCTGAGAATCACTACTTCTCTAAGACCAAAATAACCTGCCTCAGAATTTCCAAATCAACCTGTTTACCATAACACCCTGATGTTATGAAGCTTACTTCTGGTGTAATCTGATTATAGGGTTTCAGTGGGATACTGGATCACCAGATCACTGCATTGTCAGACCATGTGAATTTAGTGATTAACTAAGCCTCCACCCCACGTGATGAGACAATGGATCAGTTTTATTAACCACCAACACCAGGATGAATGATTCTTTTTATTATGATGATGGAGTGCCATCTGTGAGAGTCGATACCTCCCCTCGGATCTTTATTACTATGACTGTTTCAGGTACTCGTACTTGTTGCTCACGAGTCTTATTTACCATGTTTGACCCATTTACATATGTGCACTCAATTCATCTAAGCCAGGCTCATGTTTCAGTTCTATCTGATCCCTCCTAATTCTGAATTAATCTTTATTCTAATGTCTACCCCAGTTCCATCTATATCTCATGTCTCCTCTTCAAAGCTTCACCCTGATGTCACTCTCTCCATTAATTCAATTTAAACTGCAGTGCCAAGTTCTGAATGAATGCCATCTACAAGTTTGCTGATGACACCACTGTGGTGGAACAGATATCTAACAACAATGAGTCAGAATAGAGAAAGGAGATACAGGGCTTGGTGATGTGGTGCAATGATAACAACCTCTCTCTCAGGGTTGGCAAAACTAAAGAACCAATCTTGACTGCAGAAAGAAGGGAGGAGAACACGACCCCATCCACATCAATGGAGTTGAGGTTGAGAGGACGAAGACCGTCAAGTTCCTAGAAATGACGATAACCGACAACCTGCCCTGGACTTCCCAAGTGGATGCAGCAGTCAAAAAGGCACAACAATGCCTCTTCTTCCACAGGCGGCTCAGGAAATTTGGCATGTCCATAAGGTCCCTCACCGACTTCTACAGATGCACCGTTAAAAGCATACTGTCCAGGTGCATATCAGCCTGGTACAGCAACTGCTCTGCAAGACCGTAAGAAACTGTAGAAGGTGGTGTGCACAGCCCAGACCATCACAGAAACCAACCTTCCATCCATGGACTCCATTTATATGGCTCATTGCTGTGAAAAGGCTGAAAACATCATTAAAGACCCATTGCACCCTGACAATGCTCTCCTACAATCTCCTCTATCAGGCAGAATATACAGAAGCTTGAACATGTGCACCAGCAGATTCAAGAACAGCTTCTTCCCTGCCATTGTTAGACTGATGAATAGACTCTGTAACTTCAAATAATGCTGATCTTGCTAAAGTTGATATTTCTTAACATACACCTTTGTACGATATAACCTGTACACCTCTGTCTAAGCTTTTTTCTCACCCTATGATCTGTATGTCCTTGCTTGCTATGATCTGCTCGTAAACAAAGTTTTTCACTGTGTTTAGGTACATGTAATAATAAATCAATCAAATCAAATCAACTCTCCCCACAACAGTTAATCTTCCTGTGAGGACAGAACTGATGAAGTGCATCTTGTACTGGTTACTCTCACCCTGTGCCCAGGAATGTGAAAATGTCCCTCATTTATCATTTCACACTATCTGCTCTTATTATTCCTGTACTCACTAGAGTGTCGCACTCAAAGTATCTAAAGATTACCTCTGGGGCCTTGCTGTTTAACTTTCTCGTCGTTCTTAACCCCAAAATATTCTTACCCTTGTCACTGGTTCCGACATTGGCCGACTTTTCCTGGAAGGTGCCTGTATCCTCCCAGTGATGCCCTTTTACCTGGACCAACGGGACACAGTGTAATGTGTGGCATTCATGTGGCAATTGCAAAAATGCCTGTCTATTCCTCTGCATGTTAATTCCCTTTTGATCTCTGCATTTCTACACTTTGCTGTCCACCCTCTGTGCAAGTATCATTTACTCCATGGATATGTTCTAGAACATGTTCTCCCAAAGGCATCCTTACAGAGGTCTATAAAATAATGAGGGGCATGATGAGGGCAAATAGCCAAGGTCTTTTCTCCAGGGTAGGGGAGTCCAAAATTAGAGGGCGCAGGTTTAAGGTGAGGGGGACAGATTTAAAAGGGGCTTGAGGGGCAACCTTTTCATGCAGAGAGTGGGGTGTGTATGGAATGAGCTGCCAGAGGAAGTGGTGGAGACTGGTACGACTACAGCATTTAAAAGGCATCTGGATGGATATATGAATAGAAAGGGTTCAGAGGGATATGGACCAAATGCTGCCAATTGGGATAGATTGATTTAGGATATCTGGTTAGCATGAACAAGTTGGACCGAAGGATCTGTTTCTGTGCTGAACATCTCTATGAATTTAACCTTTCTGGCATAAAGTACTGAAGCTGAGTTTGAGAGAACCACAGCCCTAAATTTTCTTGTACTACCTTCTTCTTCTTAAACAGCTAGTGGCACCCTACCTGATATGGTCCTGTACTCTCTATAGCTGTGGCATGACCACCCACTGGAACTTGGCTCCAGGATAGTTGTAGTCTCCGCATGCTCTGCAGTGACTCCAGCTGGTCCTCAAACTCAGAAATATCTTCTGGGGCATACACACAATTATGGATGGCAGCCAAAACAGACTTTGCCTATACTTGTTCCCAATGAGAGGATTCAAAAGTAACTGTGCATTGTGCAGCATTAATTTAAAATACCTCCTAATTATACAGTTAGGAAATAAAATTGCAAAGAGAAATATAAGAGAGCAGCTCAGCTAACCAAAAGGTACACTGCTTCAGACAAAGCACAATTTCACCTGGAATAAAAATATGTTTGTTTTTTAAATACAAGTACAAAATAATGGCTTAAATCTGCATAAGTTTTTATTGTAGGAAAAATGACCATAGCCTGACTGTTGTTAATCACTTTTTCAATGTCTAGTTTGCAAGTCGAGCATCGTTATTTTCTGTATTTCATTAAAGTTGACACTTTGGAAAGCTTTAAAACAGGGATACTCATATAAATGTTCTTTTATGAAGATGCTGCTCTTGAGACTGCCCAAACAATATTTAATACAAAGCTCATGACTGATTCTATCTTTGTCATCTAGCAGATTTATACCATGCAGAAATTGCTGTCTCAGCAGCTAGCTCAGCACACACTGACCTCCAAGCAACAGGAGATGGCAAAAGTCCTTTCCAGTTTGAGGGATGGGAACATAATTTCTGATGGTCCTTTATAAGTCTCTACGAGAAAAAGGCTGTGCATTTCACTGACATAACCTTTTAAACAGTAATTTCTAGTATATTGATAGCTAATTAAAACATGTTCAAATTCTTGAACTATTTTTATTTTGAAAAGATTGAGGAATTGATTATGTCCCGGTTTATGAACTCACAACCAAACTCATCAAAAATTCATTAAACCAGAACATGGCCACCAAGAGGAGCAGCAACGACTGTACTTATTTACATGAATGTGATTATTTTAATGATTTGCATAGATTGTTGGAGCTAGTAAGACAAAGTTAGAAAAGACCAATAAAAGCAAGGAACACATTTCCTTAGCAAGCATGCTGCATGATGCTAAAATAGTGGGCTAGCATCTAATAGTAAAAGAACATTAGAACTAGTTACAGGATTAGGTAATTCAGCTCCTCAAGCCTTCTCCATCATTTGATACAACCATGGCTGATTTCATGTTATCCTCGATTCCATTTTTCTGCCCACTTTCCATAGCCCTTTAAACCATTTCTAATTAAAAAACCTGTCTAGCTCCTCTTTAAATAGCATCTACCTTCCTCTGGCATAGTCATTTCCACAGATTCACTATCCTTTGAAAGAAGTAATTTCTCCTCATCTCTGTTTTAAATCTGTTACCCCTTATCCTAAAACTATAGCCTCGCATTCTAGATTGCTCCACACAAGGAAACACCTTTTTAACATCTAGTTTGTCAATCGCCTTTCACACCTTATGTATCTCAATTAGATCTCCTCTCATTCTCTTAAATTCTAGACAGCATCGATCTAAAACGCTTAATCTCTCTTCGTAAGACAAACCTTTCATCTCTGAAATCAATCTGGTGAACCTCCTCTGTGCTACCTCCATGCAACTGCATCTTTCCTCAAGTAAGGAAATCAAAATGGTACACAATACTCCAGGGTGTAGTCTCACCAATGCCTTGTAAGCAACACTTTTATACCCTATTCCTTTGACAGTAAATGCCAAAGTTCAGTCTGCCTTCCTTATTACCTTCTGTACCTGCATACTAGTTTTCTGAAATTCATGTGCAAGAACACCCAGATCCCTCTGCCCTGAAGCATTCTGAAGTTTCTCACCATTCTATTCCTCTGACAAGAATGAGTAACACTACATTAAGCTTCATTTCTCAATAGCAACTTTCAAAAAGGAATTGAAAATATAATTGAAAATGAAAAATTTGAAAGCTTATGAGGATGTTAACATTCATTTCAAGAGGGCTAGAATACAACGGCAGTGATGTACTGCTAAGGCCATATAAGGCTCTGGTCAGACCTTATTTAGAATATTGTAAACAGTTTTGGGCCCCATATCTAAGGAAGCACGTGTTGTCATTGGAGGAATTTTATAAGGAAGTTTATAAGAATGATCCCAGGAGGAAGAGCTTGTCATATGAGGACCGGTTGAGGACTCTGGATCTACTCAATGGAGTTTCGAAGGATGAAGGAGGATGTCTTTGAAACTTAACAAAATACAGAGAGGCCCGAATAGAGTAGACATGGAGAAGACGTTTCTATTAGTAGGAGAGAACAGGGCTCAAGGCACAGCCTCAGAGTGACCTTTTAGAACTGAGATAAGGGGGAGTTTTCGTCAGCCAGAGTGTGAAAATCATTGCTCAGTGGACTGTACAGACCAAGTCATTAAGTGTATTTAAAACAGATTTGGATACATTCCTGATTAGTAAGGGTATCAAGGGGTATGGGGAAAAGGCAAGTGAATGGGTTTGAGAAACATATCAGCCAGGATTGAATAGCGAGCATACTCAATGAGCTGAATGGCCTAATTGTCCTCCCACATCTTATGGTCTTTTTTGTCTAATATGGGGTTGAACAGGAAAAGTTGCAATTTAAGATGCCTGAAGTCAAGTACATAGACCATGCACTGACAGCAAAAGGTCGCCACCCAGGTCCATAAAATATCAGAGCTGTAGGAATGATACAGTAATCAACAGACATAAAAGTAGTGTAACAATTTGTTGGATTCAACAACTATTTGGCAAAAATCTTGCCCAATTTCTTGATGGATTGTGAGCCATTATGCCAATTCATGGCCAATTACTTGCAGTGGTATTGGGGCACAGAACAAGGAACCGTGTTTACCAAAACCAAGCAACAAAATAGAGCTTAAATCCTTTGATATCAATGATGAAGTCACCCTGCAATGTGATGCCAGTCAGACAGGACTTGGATCAACCACAAAATGCCACAAAAGCAATTTATTGTATTTGTATCCAGGGCGCTGATACCAACATAAAGACATGGTGCCCAGATTGAGAAAGTGTGCCTAGCTGTTGTGTTTCCTTGTGAATATTTTCATCAACACTTTTTTGAAAGAGATAAAGTGATGATCAAGTTTGACCACAAGCCATTTCAACTAATTTCTGCAAGCTGCTGCTATTTGCTCTTAAAGTTCTGCAAAGAATGTTATTCCAGTTACAGAGATATCATCTGTTTGTGGTGTACAAGCAAGGGAAGTGGGATGCATATTGCAGACATGTTTGCGAGACCATCCCTCCAGATAAAGAAAGTGGAGGATGCCACAACAGAGTGTGCAATCTTCTAGATTCAATGCAAAACAGCAGCTAGTCAGGCTCTGCAAGAAATCAGCCCAACAGAAGCATTAAATATAACAAACAAGCCTCTTGCTCAAATCAACTACCTTATCCAACATGAATGCAACTCACCAAGGTTTGTTATCCAACAAGAATGCAACAATTAGTGATAAAATGCTTGGCAAAGAGCACCAACAGCGCATCATTTGTTATAAGAGAATAATGGGCAGAAAGAGAAGATGGACATATTATACAAAGAAAGTAGACTCATTGTCCCAAAGGAGTTGAAAGAAATGACCCCTCTAAAGTTTCACAAGCAGCCATTCCTTGTGCTCCATGCACTGTGTTCGGTGCGCCAATATGAATTGCAACACTCATGACCAATTCTGGAAGTTCCCTGCTGTGCATGGACATTGGAGGTCCACGTGGAAGGAAAATAAGGAGGGAACTTTGGTTCAAAGGAGAAATGCAAGCCACTAAGTAATTGAATTAAGTTTGAATTTAACTTTGATGTGCTCTACTCTCCAAACATCTGTTATAGGAAAAATATTGGAAGCTGTTATTAAAGACTTCTTAATGGAGATGTAAGCTAAGTTCAAGGTAATCAGGCACAGTCATCACAGTTTTGTGAAACGGAATTCATGATTAGCCAAATTTATTAGAGTACTTTGAAGAAGCAATGTAGTGTGGATCAGGGAGAATCAGTGGATGTTCCGGATTTAGGTATCCAGAAGGTATTTGTTAAAGCGTGACCTCAAATGTTATTGCAGAAACTAAAGGTTCATGGTGTAAGGAGTTACATAATGGCTTGACAGGACACTTTATGGCTACCAGAAAGCAGAGAGGGGTATAGATAGATTATTGGTAGTTATCTTTTGCCTAGGATGAGGCGTTTCAAGATTAGGAGGCTCATTTTTAAAGTGCGAGGAGAGAGATTTAAAAAAGACACGAGGGTCAATTTTTTTACACAGATGGTGGTTTGAGTGTGGAATGAACTGCCTGAGGAAGTGACGGATGTGCATACAAGTACAATGTTTAAAAGACATTTGGATAAGTACATAAATAGTAAAGGTTTGGATGGATATGGGTCAAGAACAGACAGGTAGGACTAGTTTAGTTTGGGATTATGTTCGGCATGGACTGGTTGGACTGTAGGGTCTGTTTCCGTGCTGTGTGACTCATTGACTCTGTGAGCAACAAATGCAAGGACCACACCTGCCAGTGCAGGGTTTGCAATGAGCGCCAAGCTCGATAATTGAAACAACCTCTGCTGACACACAACATCCCAAACTGACCATGGATGAAGCCAGGAGTGGATCTCTTCACACTCGCAGGAACTGATTATTTTGTTACAGTCGACAATCGTTCTGACTGCTGGGAGGTTGGCCAGTGGACTTCAATGAATGCCACTGAGATTGCTGAATGCCTAAAAGCACAATTCAAGCATTATGGTAGCAATGACATTGTCATGAGCAATAATGGCCCTCAGTTCACAAGTGAAGAATTCAGCCACTTGGTGAAAGAGAGGTAAATTTAACAGCACAGATTATCTCCACGCTAGCCCCAGTCAAATGAAAAGACTGAAGTAGCAGATAAAATTGACAAAGGAACCATAATAAGTTGAGCAAATCCTGTACAGATTTATGAGGCAGTCCTTGAGTAGAAAAACACACCTTCTGATGGAATGGAAAGTCGTAGAATAAAAAGACTAATGCCATGCTGCATCCAATCTATTCGCCCAATAGCAAAAAGCTACTGAAGCCAGAATTAGTAATTGAGTAACAAATTAAGGTGAACTGGCAGTGAGCCAAATTCAATTTTATTTTGCCAAGACAGCTAAATAATTGCCAGAATTGAGCATTGTCGAGCCAGTCAAGGTACAAATCTTCAACACTATCACTGGAAGTTAATCCAAGTGACAACTTGGGGCCTGGGTGGGGCAGTTGTCATCTTGGTCATACACGGTGGAAGTGAATGAAGAGATATCCCAGCACAACAGCAAGCAGATACGTTCGACTGGAGAGGCTGTTCCTCAAATGCAGGCAGTTGATCAGGAAGAGGTGAACTCACTACCCACACCACCTGCTGTGTCAGACCCAGAGGTCCACAGCAATCCAACACCAGAAATAGAACAACCAATGGGTACCATAGCAACAACAAGTGACAAAAGACTGACAATTTCTAGAGAAATAACATCACCCAGATGAACAGCCAGCAACAGCGCTCATGTACCATTAATCACAAACATGATTTAAAGACCATGGGGTAAAATCTAATGTTTTTTGGCTAAGTGCTAGTTGCGTCAAGCTTTTTCGGAGGATTTTTCACTCTGAGGCCTTGTGAGTTTTCTCACTCAATCTTTCAAAATTCATCCCATTACCTACACAGCCTGCTCATGTGGTATTCTTCTCATCTGATTATAGTGCCATCTTACCACGTGCTGTTCATAGAACAAATCACTACTGCTGGCATTTCTCAGAATTGACTGGCATCCCAGCACCCATGCCATGTTTAAAGTTGTTGTGTGCCTGAATAAGTACTGTCAATCTATAGCTGGCCTATTATTTGCCCCAGACATAGAAGACATAGAAGGATTTGGCGCCCAACTTCATGGGCATGGATCTTCAGGTCCTGATGGTTGGAGTAGCACAAAGATGGGACATCATCTTCCCCCAGGACCAGCAGTGGGGGCCATGACACCAGACCATGCCATCCTGCTCTGAGGTTGGCACCAGGTCAATGCAGTCCCAGCTGTCTGCAGGAATGCCCGGTACAGCTGGAAGAAGGTCAATGATTTCTCCATTCTGCCAGCATAAGTGCCACATTTCCTCTATATTACCTCACAATCCTCTGGAAATATTTGATGCATCGGTGGCCATCTTCCAAAATTCCACAGACTCAGGAGCACTGGAGGGTGACAAATGGAGTGCAATGCCACCATAGTCTTACCACACCATAGGGCTGCCTTCCATTTGAGAGGGACAGCTAGTAGCTGTCTAATCTGAGGGTCATCACACTTTAGGCAAAAGTCGAAGTTGAGAAGGTGGGGCCTTCATTGTAACTTCAGTCGATATGGAAATTGAACCCACTCTGATGGCATCACTCTGCATTACAAACCAGCTGTTGAGCCAACTGAGCATTGAAGGATTGGACACTTCAATCAAGACATCCTGCACTCATCAAAACATTAGCAGAAACAAGAAAGGTTGTCCAACCTTATCCTCAAAAGACAATCCATTCAATCTAGGTATCAATCTGGTAAGCCCACTCCAACGCATTTATTCCTTCATTCCAAGATTTCCTTTAATAGGGAACTAAAATGGCGCATATTCAAGGTGCAATGTCTTTTTTGATTTCTACCTTGGGGATAAATCTCTGGGCCCTAATCCTCTCAGGAATTTATATTACAACCCTTGTCCCAGCAAACTATTCAAAAAGCCACAAAGTAAATGAACGACAGTGAGCACTGTATTCTGTTTTAATGTACAATAACTGCTCCCAAAGCTGTGGATCATTGAATTGTGTTCTAGAGGTAAAGATAATTAAAGTTTGGTTTAGGCTCATATCTTGTTTTATTTTAGTTTTTGTTCTTGAGGAGAAACTCGCTTCTAGTTTAATTCATTTAAATGCAAGACAATAATCATTTGCCTCCTCATTTCAGGCAATGAAATGCTGAATGCTAAACAGGCCTAGTGCTGAATGCAAAGAGCCAAAACAAATTGCATTTTGTGAAACGCTTTATAAAAAACATCAATAAAATATTAATGAGTAAAAGTAATAATATAAATGTTATAGGTGGTATATGAGGAGATTGTACTTCAAACGCTGATGGGAATATCAATGCATAAAACAGCAAATAATCAGGCTCCATGCTAGTCAAACTGCATGATTTATTATCAAAGTGAATGAGGGAAGTATTCTCCCATTATATCTGACAATATATTGTTTAAAGCCTATGGTTCTACAATTATTGTCCTCACCACTATTGATTCATAAAAAGCACAGAATACAATACAATATGCAATATTCTTTTATTGACTTGTGTACTCCATTGTAGGAGGACAGTGAAAAACTTTAACAATATCTGCCTTCTTATGACGACATCTTAGGAACAAGTACTGGGGTACAATTCTTGGATACAGCAAAGGAATAGAAGTAGTTGCCTAATTACTGACGATAATTCTCATTTTGTCTAGCCTTGTTGCCAAGTCATCAATCAATGAAATCAATTTTGCATTGTGTATGCTTCTATTATTTTTACAATTTGCTTGGAAACAAACATCGGATTTTAGATTAGAACAGTTACAAATTCTAATTAGCAAAATAATCTGCAGCAAACCAAGTATAAAATCCAGTTTATCCAATAACTTGCATAAGTGCACATATTATTTCATTAACAACCAAAATGTATATTTTCATTACGTTCTTCATGACACAGAAACTGTCCCAAGTAGTTTTACGTTAAACTAACAGAGGCTACTAAGCAAGAGACAAAAGAGATAATGAAGGAATCAGAATGTACCATCAAAGTGAAGAGTTTTGAACTGATTTTGAAATTAGGAAAGAAGGTGGCATGTTGAAGTGAATGAGAAACAAAATTCCAGAGGGCAGGAGAATAACAATGTTGCAAAGTGAAAGGTGAGTAAATGTACCCTGACTAACCTTGACCAGTTTGTTGAAACTCTTCTTAACTTAGGTGCATTACACGATGAGATAGACAAGGGGGACAAGAGTCAGGGGCAAGTCCAGTACAACTTTATCAAGGAAAAACAATATTTATCAGACTGTACAATTGTACTTTAATCGAATTCTATCAAACTCTATGAATCTCGTCACATGACTCTTCAGTGTTAAATCTCTAAGTAAAAAGTCTCACATCTACTCTACGTATCTACTTCTGACACACGCTTCCAAGATCCCTAGCACTGTATGTGAACTGTTTTCCTGAAGGGACTGGTAATACCCGTTCAATGAGGAAGGGACAGGCTGTTCCCTGGTCTTTGAGTGTTGGCTGATGTTTCAGGATCTGCAGTCATCAATTCGAACATGTTTTCACACTTTTGGCTGGTTCTGGTCTTCAGTTTGTCTCACTGAGATGGTCTGTCTGGGTCTGGTCAGTCTGATGATGCTCATCATGAGGTACCAGGAACTGAAGACACTGTGCAGCTCAGCTGCCAGGCAAAGGTGCCCTCTGGAGACGTCATTGAAGAAAGTGCAAAAAGCAGAACGAGCTAGAGTGCCAGGTTGCCCCCTTTATCCCCGTCTTTGCACCCTTCTAGAAGAATCTATGAGCTGTGTCCAATATAAGCGTCGGGTGCGGGCAGGAAGATCCAAAGAGGTGACCGCTTTCCATATTTGGGTGTTGCAGAACATGGTTTTGAACCTGTCATGCGCTGCCCTTGTGCCTCTAGCCTCCTACTTCAGCTGGGTACAAAAAGTCAGTGTAACATTCCCTAATAAAGCAGATTCATTGGAGGTGAAAACAACAGTTTGTTCTGAAAAATGTGGCCATTAGTACCGGGCCAGGTAGCTCCAGGTCTGTCTGGTTAACAGCTGAGAGTTGACTGTCTGAGGCCTGGCTACATGAATACTGTTTGTTCCAGTTTGCAAACTGCAAGTCCGGCTAGGTTTAAACTTGGGCTTGAATATATGTGAATATTTCTGTTACAATTCTAAATATCATGGATCACCTGACCATAACAGGTCTTCAGCGGTAGAGGAATGAACAGAGTGCGAGGATACCTTGGTATCAGGGGAGTAGAGAAATCTAGAAAGAATCTAGAAAGAATCTGTTTATTTAACAGAGGACTGCTATAACAAGCCCCTCTTCACTTCAAAGTGTCCTCATGTTTTGGATTTGGAGAAACCTGCTTAGAGCCTCCCGTTCCTGGGGGAAAAAAAACTCACTATTAAGTGCTTAATGCTGCACACTCCGCTGGCAACTTTTCCAGAGTTAAGTGACTCTGAATCAGCTTTGTGGAAAATCTACATTGTGATCATTGAGATCACCAGAATATTTATGGATGGTTGAAGATCTCAGAATGAGTTATTTATTGTGGCTGAAATGACTAAAATATAAAGTACTTTGTCCTCAGCAGGTTGCCTTCATCTCCCATTTTCACTGGGAATATCACACTGGCAATACAATGTAACTTGATCCCAGCTTCACCCAGTGTCCACAGATGAGCACTTTCCATCAATGTGTACCTGGGTGACAATGGGGAGCAACATCCTGCACTTACTTTCCTCCTTATTACGCAAATGTCACTATAACAACTGAAGCATTCTTGTTAGTACAGTGACTGAGATCAGCAAACTCAATGGAGACTGGCGACTGAATTTAGACCATTCTAGTATGTCTAGTTCAACATCCCTGCTGGTTAAACTCTCCAAACTGTTACGGCAGCAAAGCAAAATTATTACTTAATTACTATATGTGCTGTGCAGAAAGCTAAAAAACAGCAGCATTTAGGAGTCCTCATGCATGAATCACAACAAGCTAACATCCAAGTTCAGTGGGTAATAGGGAAGGCGCATGGAATATTGGCCTTTATTTCAAGAGAATGGATTATCAAGGTGGGAGATTTTGCTAAAACTATACAAGGCACTAGGAAGACCACAGCGGGAATACTGTCAACAGTTCTGGGCTCCCAAACCAAGAAAAGATAGATTAACGTTGGAGACAGAGGAATGTTCGCTACACTAATTTATTTTTCCTTTATTCATTCACAGGGTGAGGGGTGTCACTGGCCAGGCAGCATTTATGGCCCATCCCTATTTGCCCAGAGAGCAGTTAAGAGTCAACCACATTGCTGTGGGTCTGGAGTCCCATGTAGGCCAGACCAGGTGAGGATGGCAGTTTCCTTCCCTAAAGGACATTAGTGAACCAAATGGGTTTTTCCTGACAATCAACAATGGATTCATGGTCATCATTAGATTCTTAATTCCAGATATTTTATTGAATTCAAATTCCACCATCTGCCATGGCGGGATTCAAACCCTGGTCCCCAGGACATTATCTGGGTCTCTGGATTAACAGTCCAGCGATAATAGTCCAGACCATCGCCTCCCCTGACAACATGGTATGGATGGATAGCTAATGAGGGGGTGTTGAGTAGATTGGGCTTGTAATCATTGGAACTCAGAAGAATGAGAGGCAATCTTTTTGAAACATACAAGATTCTTGGGGGATTTGTCAGGATAGATGCAGGGAAATTGTTTCTCTTTGTAGGAGAGTCTAGGACCAGACGGTGTAAGCTTAGAATAAGAGATTGCACATTTCAGACAGAGAGGAGTAGAAATTTCTCCTCACAGATAGTAGTGAATCTGCAAACTTCTGTGCTGCTGCCAACATTGGGTCATAAGTATACTCAAGGCTGAGACAGACAGATTTTTAATCTGTAAGGGAGTCAAGGATTATAAGGAAAAGGCAGAAAATGGAGTTGACGGTTATCGGATCAGCCATGATTCTTTGAATGGTGGAACAGACTTGCTGGGCTGAACAATCTACTTCTGCTCCTGCATCTTACGGTCTTGTGGTTTTATAGTTAACTGAGATGTTTTAGGAAGAACTTTGTATATGTGAAGTACAATGCAAAAATACTTCCCATTAACTTTCTTTTCTCTTTAATAATGCCATCCAGCAAATACATAAATACTGGCTGTTTACTCATGTGGACTGCAGTGGTTCAAGAAGGCAGCTCATCATTACCTTCTTAAAGGCAACTCATGATGTGTAATAAATGTTGCTCAGCCAATGATGCCCGCATCCCATGAATGAATAAAAACAAGTACAGAACTGCTTAGAAGTTGAACAGATGAAATCTTGAATATAATCTATGAAAAAACAAAATACATAGCTGCTTGTCAGTACTTCAGGAACTCGCTTCCAGATATGAGTGCATACATGTACACATACATGCATGTTTGTATAAGTCTGTCTATGTCTGTGTGTGAATGTCTATGTGTGCAGAGGTAATATTAACATAATTGCATATGGCAAAAAAATTCAATTTGAAAAAATTCTTCTACATGATATTTTACCAATAGTGCTTTAGTATAAAGTGCTAAATATATCCGAATAATCGTTTAACACGTCATACAGAAGTAGTGGTTACCCAATTTAACAAATTATACGTAAAAGTGATGAGTTGGTAGACCCAGAACCCGATTAAAAGAGTTATACGTTTTTTTGGCTCAGTCTCTTTTAGCATTTAGAACTGAATTATCTCTCTATCTGACATGAAGAGAATTCTAAAGTCATGTTCAGAAACTGTATCAACTTGAATGGCTATATCACTATGTATGTTAAATATTCTTAGTGTTCCCTTAGGCAGTGTGAAGAGGCAAATATTGGAACCTATGGCAAAAGGTGCAAAAAGCTGATAGGACTTTACACTTCATAACAGGAGTACTATGTGGTATGAATAATTAATAATATTTATTAAAATAAACAGGATTCCTTATTAACAATTCTCAATGAGAGGAACCAAGGTTGAATTTTGTTACGTTAAGGGATGAGCCTCGGACATTGTCTCCTCTTCATTTGTCAGATGCTTTCTTTTGAAAATAAGACACACTGAACAAAACATTTTGATTCTGTTTGGAATTCGTGACTGAACACAATTTGTAAGGTTTAACATAGCAACTCATTTGTCAACCTTTAGCAAAAAACGATTCTAGAAGAATGATTTCAAAATAAAAATACTATAAAGAATGGTGAAAATAAACATACCTTCAAGAATTGTAAAATAGGGCTGAAAAGTCTAAATGCTCATGAGTAGAGAACTGCTGCAGTTTTTTTATCTACACTCTGTGAACTCATTATTTACAGGTTTAAGGTATCATCAATAATTTTAGTGACATTGAAAATAAAAATAAAGTTCCATCCATGAAGAACTTAAATCCCAAACTCAACAACTCTCACTTTAATAATGTGACATTTCCATTGGCCATAGCAACCATCTGTGTAGTCTTTCATGTTGAGTTATTGGTATTTTTGCAATGCATTTACACAATTCCATTTCACATCAGATCCATGTGGTCAATGGAGAGGAAAACTGCATCCAATCAATTTGAATTGGATCTGAAGCCAAAACCTAGAAGTGAATATAATCAACAACCTAGAACAATTGATACAATAACTCACTGTGCCAATTACAGGAACAAAGTTTTTCTTGTAAGTATCCGACGTGTTCTCTAAGAAGATTTTATATAAACTGTTTAACACTATTAAGTTGAAGCTTCAGATTTAACATAAACCATTGACCTAACATTAACTGCTGTTTATAGAGAGAAATAGAGACTTTTTCTACCATTTTTGTGCAGAAGTTTTTGTTTTAAATTTACTCTTGAAAGCTTTGGCTTTACTTTCATTTTTATATCTCCTAGACAACCCAATTAGTGAAAATGATTTCCTCTCTCCAAAACTCATCTGTTCTCCTTAATATCTTGAAAACTTCAATCAAATCAGCCCTGGGCATTCTAAATTCCAACAACTCTAGTTTGTAATATTAGAGAATAAAACACTCCAAATCTGTGCTCGAAGGAGGAAATGATGTAGGTACTCAGCAGCTCAGAATGTATCAATGGAGAAAGAAACAGAGGCCTGGATTTTTCGATGGCCAGACAGTTGTTATTCCAACTTAGATTGAAAGTGTGCATGGGGACCCTGCGGAATCCTCATCATAGCACAGCTGGATGGAATTTCCCATGGAATTGATTTTTTGCTGGGCAATTCCTCTATGCTTGGAGCCATCCAATAGTTTCCATTCAAATGGAAGGTTTTGGAGGGTTCTGATGAAATAATGTATTTATTAGTCAAACTTTTCCTGAGTAATTATTTTAAGTTTGATTTTTAAATACTTAGCCTAACTCCGGAGTTACTCTTGAAATGACTTACCACATGTACGCCCAGTGAAACCAACCTCTCCAGGCCCCATACAACGCCCATCTCTAAACTTGACACCACTTTCACCAGCCAGACCCAAGGCCCAGTGCCTCAGGACACAACCAGACCACTTGCCTCCCCCCATCCTAACCTCTGGACCTGATCCAACACTCCCCGACGTGACATCGACCCTTGCCAGCATCCCCAATGTCTATTTCTTCCACACCTCGATTTACCCTCAACACTGCATCACTTACACTGCCAGCTTGTACCTGGCACCCATAATCAATTGGCACCACATCCCCTCCCCAACTGGTACCCTGGCATCCAAATCACCTGCACTCCACTTACCTGGAAGCTAACCCCCTACCCGTCCAGCACCCTCACATCACACTTACTGTATGTACTGACCTGTTTGATGACAGCTATCAAAGTGGGTGTCAGAACCTTTAAGTTTCAAAATGTGCCAGCTGACTAGGGGCTATGAAAGAGCAGTCACAACGGAAGTATGGTTCTGCATTTCTAAGGGGGCCCTGATCAGAATCCCAAGGTGAAGTCTGACTATACTCATGCGAACATCAAGGTTCCCTCAGAGCAGACAGGCACCTTTGGGAACAGGAAGAGGTTCCACTCCTTGAAGTTCAAGTTGTCCGCAACTACAATAAATGGAATATGCTGCTATCTGTGAGATTCCCAGGGAACTACCAATATTCCGACATCCTTTGCCAGTTTGAACTGTTGAGGGCAGCTCCACGCCTTCAGGGTTGGCTCCTGGATATATCCACCCACCAAGGTTTCTGATTCCTGTGTGCAACCTTAACACATGGGTAGGGGACAATTGCTGCCATATGGCTACAAGTGCCACCATCGATGATGCCATTACACTTCTGAAGGTGAGATTTTAACATCTTGATAGATCTGGGAGGAGTTTTGAAAATGCATCTTCAAGGGTACTGTGTTTCGTTGTCTGCTACGCATTGACAACCTCCTATCCCAGAGGGGAGGGGCACTGAAGCTGCAGGAAGACACTGAACAGCTGTAGCCCCGGAGGTGGATGAGTATGAGGCAGCTCAACAGATGCCAGCCAAAGAGGATGGCACTACAGGATAAAACACTGACACATCTAATAGGGCTAATTTGTAGCATGTTTCTTCTTCATTAAAAAAAACTTCCTCTCAAATAGCAGTCAGTGTGAAGGAGGTTTATTTGAAAAGTTGGTTATATTGAAATTGATGAACCACCAAACTCGCACAAGTGTGTTGTTGTCTGTTAAATAAATGAACCTTGACTCCCAACAAAAGGATCAAAAGCCGTTCCGATCTATCTGGTAAACATTCTGTCTGTATGGAGTTTGCACATTTTCCTGAGTCTGTGTGGGTTTCTTCTGGATACTCTGGTTTCCTCACACCGTCCAGAGATGTGCAGGTTAGGTGAACAGGTCATGTCAAATCGCCCATACTGTCCATGGATGTGTAGGTTGGGTGGATTAGCCATGGGAAATGCAGTGTTACAGAGAGAGGGTAGGGACTAAGTCTGGATGTGAAGCTTTTCAGAGGGTCAGTATGGACTCGATGGGGTGAATGGCCTGCTTCAACACTGCAGAGATTCTTTAATTCTGTGACTCTAGCTGAATCATCCTGCATATCACTAACTACCATCTTGCTGAAGAAATTCATGTTTGCATCAAAGTGTGAAGGACAAAAAAAGGCCTACGAGAGAAGCACTACTCCAAAATGACATCCTCTGTCCGATATTGACCTTCTTTTTCAATGGCTTTGGGTTGAGATTCCCGAATTATGTAGATTATGTCTCTGCCTAATGTAGGCTATTTTTGCATCAAGTCAACTCAAAATATGATTAAGATGCTCCGAAGTCATTCACCAATGTTGCTAATAAGCAGTAGATAATATAACCCTTGCATGTGCATTGTACTTTTAACTGCCCGCATATTCCCAAATCCATCTCAAGCCACCAAAGTCCCCTGCCATATTTAGCACAAACACCACAGGCAAACCAGTGAAGTGTCTTATACAAACTAAACAGCCATTAAAGTGAAAATGTTCCCATGTTTCAAAACACTGTTCTACTTCATGTCTTTATCTGCAAGAATTCCTATAAAATGTCATCTGTGTCAAAAATGAGTATTTGATTAAAATTATTGAATTATTAAAATGTCATTAAAAATGAAGGCAATGTTAATAAATGTTGCAATTATTCATTGCCATCATTTAATTACAGAATTCATTAAAATGACTTTGTAAAAGTACAGTATTATAGTGTTAACATTTGGAATATATCAGAATATTAAAGGCGAAGAGGTTCCAGGCACAGATAAATAAATCAGCTTCAAAATGCAAGCAATTTACACTTCAGTATTTAAAAAAAACTAATTCATTGGCACTGCAAGTAGGCTGTTTTATAGATTTTGTGTAATCTTTCATAAAATGAATTCAGCTGCGCAAACAACCTTCTTTTAGCCTCTTTGAAAATGAATGACATTTTTATGACCACTCAGGGCAATTTGGGAGTTGAAGATTAAATTTGATGCCAATTTACCAAGGGTTTTCTATGATTCTACAAGCCTATGTTGAGTCTTTGATGTGTACAAGTTAAGGAATGAGATAAACCTCACCAAAACACTGATAGATTTGCTAAGAAGCAAAGCTTCAAAAACGGTTAGATGCTGTTCATTGAACTTGCAATAAGACCTAGAAGTTGTAATTTCACAAAGTGCCATTTCATAAAGTGTTGCGCACACTGCATTTTTAGGAAAGTCATTACAGGAGTTTAAGAGGGGATTTTATGCTTCATTTCTCCCTGTGCATATCTGGAGATTATCCACGCCCAACCTCTGACTTCCTAATCATTAATTTTAATTGTAAAAAGTGCCATATAAAGTATTCTCTTTAACTCATTCTGAATAATCCCATGCACCACAATTCATCCTAAACAAGAGTCTCAATAACTAATATTGTAAGCACCAAGTCTACTGGAAGTGGAGTAATTTTATTGTACTGTGGAACAGATCTCCCACTGATTCTAAAACCTGCTCAAGGACCTTCCAAAGTTGTGCTCAAGACGACCCGTGGCTCCATATGGTAATAAAAACAGAAAATGTTGGAGAAATTCAGCAGGTCTTGCAGAGGAAGAGAATTAATATTTTGAGTTCAATGTGATTCTCTTCAGGACCAGCCCAATACAGTTCTGGTGGTGTGTAAAACTAGCTCAGTAATTCTTCTTAGTCCCCATGGAACTCTGTAGCATTTTAACAATTTTGCTGAACCTTCACTATTTACCTGAAATCTTCTTATCAACCATCATCACACTCATATCTTCCCCACTAATGTTTTGTGCTGTTCACTAAATACATCTCCCTTTCTCTGTGTATGCTTTTGGGGTCTTTTTGCTGCCTGATTGCTGTTAGTCTGCTTCCATCAGTAGTCAATAGGCTACAATTTGCTCTCTAAATTGATCAGATGGGTCATGTGGAGTCAAAATTGATACTCCTGATATCCTTCTCCTGACATGTTTGCTCTGCCTACTTGAATAAATGTATCCAGCTCAATTATATCAATTATTGGTGCTTCCAGTGCATAGTGCATGATATTTCAGTAGGGCAAAATGAAATGGTAGGCACCAATAGTTGTTGTTGGGTTTTTGCTGCTTGTGGAAGACTGTAGTGCACAAATATTTCATTATTCTGAGGTGCCACGATGAGGTGGTACTCTAATGTGTATCATTGTGGAGATGCAATATGACTTGCACTGTTTGTGCATACTTTGTTTCTATTAGTTGGCCATATGGATGTCTGTCAGTGCACCAGGATCCAATGTGCATCATGAAGCAGTGCATTATTGGCCGACAATCAGTGCATACACTGATATCGGAGCAATCATGTGGATAAGCATGCTATGTGGATCAATAATGCATTTAAGTGATGCTAATAAGACTTCAACTCCAGGCAATTTGTCTGATGTAGTTGGTGTTCTTAGTTACTCATCTTCCTAACAAAGGCAATTGATGATTCATTTTTCTCCTTGCAATAATTGCATTTAGTGCTTTGCAAGATGTCTAAAAGTACATGATAAATTAATTAGGGTAATCACTACATAATGTGTATAATAGTAATTTTGCAGGCAATTATAATTATCCTGCAGAACTTCTCTAAATTCAAAATTGATTTGGTTTGTAACATATGAACTACAAAAATGTAGTCAACTCAGAGATAAATGATTTAATAAAGATGTTCATTATATATATATTTCTAATGGATAATGTGTCTGCTTAACTAATAACAGATATATCTGTAAGAATGAGGTGTTGTCGTGTATTTATCACATATATTAGAAGCAACTGGAATTTAATTCTATTTTACTCAGTTTACAATGACAAGAAGACAAAACAGAACTAATATTGCTACCTGAGATTGACTGTCACAATCTTAACATGTCTGGAACATGCAATTTCGTTTTTAATTCAGATTTCTAATTATATCCCTTCACTCTATCTAACCTGAAGCTCAGTTTCTGCTGCTGTTGCTGTTCTCTTCATTCTGACCTTTAACTAAGTTTAAAAAAACCACCTAAATGCAGTGAGAAGTGTGTAAAGTTTCAAGAATAGTTATCTTAAAGAGGCCATATTCATTAATTTCAGGCAGTTGCTAAAATAAGCAGTTGGCGCCAATGTTTATTCATTATCCTGATTCGTTGCAGGGTAAAGGGTTAACTGTACATATGTTCCAGTTATAGCTACTAAGCGCATGGGGATATCAGAACACACGGGACAGAGATCTAACGGAGGGTCTGGTAAAGCATTAGTTTTTAAGCAATAAGTATTCACAGTTTATGCTGATTGTTTTCAGCTTTTGTATTCCTCAGCTCTTGGAAATGCCAAATGATGTCGATAAATTAGTTAAAACATAGAGTTCAAATGTAATCTTCCACCACAGCACCATATAGGACAGGTATTTTTGTACCTGGAGTTTGTATTTTGACATTTATTGTTAATTTTCAGACAAGCTCTGAAATATATCAAATGAGTCGAGAATGTGACTGCAGTTTTATAACTAGTTGTAAATTCTGGGTGAAGTGCTGAAGTAGCCTATCTCTCTCCTCCAGTCACACTGGACAGAATTTCGTGTAGGTGATCTGTGTTGAGCTTACAGTTGGGAGAAGTAGCATGAAACCTCTCCAAGGGGATCCCTGAAGCTACTTCAGTACAATCGAGCATTCAAGTGGGCAGCATCAGTCTCCCATAGAATTTAGTCCCCAGTAGTCCCCCTGAAAGCTGCAGGTTAGACAGACACAGGCTGCCGTAAGTTACTGGTACTCAGCCCAGAAGTGATTGCTGCTGCCAGTAATTTTGCAAGGCATTCACCGAGAATTATCCCTGTGTCCCAGAGATTGATGAGTGTGGGCTGGTTGGGATTATGGGATGGGGCTCACCAGTCAGGTGGGAGAGGGGAGTTTGGTTGCAAAGCGCAATGGGATTGCTCTTAGCAAGCACTCTAATGCCAGCATACCACCTCCCCCCCCAACCCCACCCTCAAGCAGTAAACACTGTTCAACAAGGGCGTACTCCTCTATTGCCCCTGCAGGAGGCCATGGTTAAACCCAAAAGGCATTGCTGGGCAGCCATTAGGGGGCAAAGGAGAGCTGCCCGAGGTGAGGAAAAGCTTTCAGCCATCACTGCACTCAGGGATAGTGACCTTCAACTGGCCTGTTCACGAGACTAATGGGATAATTCCCGTGTCTGCCTATCCCCATTCCTGACAAAATGGGAAGGGGGGACAGTTCCCCTGCAAGGGCTGGACAGCCTCCCGCACAATTCTGCAGGCCCAATCTGGCAGGCTCCATTAAATCATTTCTAAAGTCATGGAGACTAACACTCAATCAAATTGAGGCCAGATGATGAGCAGTGCAAACAACTGCATTCAAACAATAATATTAAATCTGAGTCTAGTTTTCTTCGTTCTTTTTAAGCTTCTCAAACACCTTTGTGCCAGTTGTGTTACTTGAATAGGTTTTTCTTTCCCGCACAGTACGTTCATTCCCTAGAGATTTACCAGTGGGACTTCCCTTTGAGAGATCATGAAGAAGAGGTGGGGAACCCTGAGCTCATGGTAGGTGATCGTTCTGCATAAGATAGATCTATACCAACCTGCTAATATCCACAAACATGCTTTGCAGGCAGAGATGAACAAACCTCAGCTCTGAGGAAGGGTCGCCAGTCCCAAAATATTCTTTTCTTCACAGATGCTGCCAGACCTGCTAAGCTTTTCCAGCAACTTCTATTTTTGTCCCTACTTTACATGTTGAGTGGTACAGCTAGAACGTAGAACATAGAACATAGAACATAGAACAATACAGCGCAGAACAGGCCCTTCGGCCCTCGATGTTGCGCCGCCCTGTGAACTAATCGAAGCCCATCCCCCTACACAATCCCATCATCATCCATATGCTTATCCAAGGACTGTTTAAATGCCCCTAATGTGGCTGAGTTAACTACATTGGCAGGCAGGGCATTCCACGCCCTTACCACTCTGAGTAAAGAACCTGCCTCTGACATCTGTCTTAAATCTATCACCCCTCAATTTGCAGCTATGCCCCCTCGTACTAGCCGACGTCATCATCCTAGGAAAAAGACTCTCACTATCCACCCTATCTAATCCTCTGATCATTTTGTAGGTCTCTATTAAATCCCCTCTTAGCCTTCTTCTCTCCAATGAGAACAGACCCAAGTCCCTCAGTCTTTCCTCATAAGACCTTCGCTCTAGACCAGGCAACATCCTGGTAAATCTCCTCTGCACCTTTTCCAATGCTTCCACATCTTTCCTGTAATGGGGCGACCAGAACTGTACACAATATTCCAAGTGAGGCCGCAGTAGCGTTTTGTACAGTTGCAGCATGACATCACGGCTCCGGAACTCAATCCCTCTACCAATGAAACCTAACACACCGAGTTCTCGAGTTAAAATTCTGACAGTCGGCTTAATGGGACGAATATACGTGGGTCTTGGCTAATTGGTAGACAGGATGCTCCTTCAAAAACACTTCACACTTCAAGTGGATGTAAAAGATCTTCTGACTCTATATGAACAAAAACAAGATTCCTCATTCAACTGCTACCAAAATCAGATTATCTTACCCATTTGGTGCACGTTGTCTCCGAGATACTGCTGTACAGAAAATAGCTGCAGGTTTTGTCAATACAAAAGGCATTAACTTCTGCAGAGAGCTCAGAGATGTCCTCAGAATGTCAAAGAGCACACTTCCATTTGAATTAGTTTAAAAGCTACCGCAAGATTTCAGATCCATGCTAAGAAAAACCCTGGCTATACGCCTCATTGAAGAGGACTGAAAGGCATGATGTTTACTTATGAATGTTTATATAGTCAGAAATCCAGTTATCTGAGCAGAAAGGTTAATGGAGAATTTACTGTTTGTTCAGACCCTGGTGCAATAGACCACATTATAGTTATGGTGCAAATAGCTTTTTCTTTGATGCATGTGCACAATGTGCATTGACTTTGCATGCGACGAAGATGAGGAAAAGTCTAGTTTATGTGCTTGCAAACAGCATAAATCAAAAAGATGAAGATAGATTGTAGGTGTACTACAGCACTCTCTTAAAAAGGTGTCAAATGCCTCTGGCTGGAAGTCAAGCGAGGCACAGGAAAAATGTATTTGCAATGGCCAACACTGTCAGTCCCCTGCTTCTTTCCCACAATTCTTCCAGATGGAAATTCATCCATCTTGTCTTTGACAGTGCACAATGCGCTCAGATAATAAATCCGTAAACAATAGAAGTATGCATGGAGGGCCATTTTGAAAGTTTTATCTTCAGTCAAGAGGAAAATAAACAATAGACTTAGTGCCACATTTCACAATATCTTTTTGCTTTCCAAAATTCAGGTGAAATCTTGATTCATAACTACAGCAGACTTCAAAGAACTGCAGCAACAGCTCCAATATAAATCTATCAAAGTCTTGTTCAGATTCAGTGACTTTTTTTAAAATATTAAATGAAATTAGAACAGTAGTTCAACATTCCAAACTCTCCAGTCGGTTAGTACAATAGTTTCTAGAAAAGATCTCATAGTTCAGCTCCTCACAATGTGTCAATTGGAGGCAGTGCTCGAAACCCTCAATAGTCATGACAGTAATTTTATTTCCATTTAAACATTTAGTGGTCGGTTCCCTTTCTATGGCCTTGTGAATTGTCAGTGGATATGAAAGATTCTGTGGAGAATTGTGAATATATTCCCTATCAATGAGAAAATTGATACCATGAGACAATTTGAGACGGTCCAGCTTTCCCAGAGAGTGCAGGCACAGACAGGAGGCCAGTTTTAACTCTTGTATATGTGAATAATCTTCAATGAGTTAAAGCTGGGCCTGGCTACAAAACTGTACTTCCACAGCATCAACTGAGATTGGGGAAGTGGGTCACTAGAAGACAAAGAGGGTGATGACAGTGGGGAGAAGGATGGGGAGTGAAGTCCTATCTGCTCTGAAATGCTGTGGCTGCAGATCGGAGATTCCACAGAACTTCCAATAAGTTGGCTGTGGGAGAGCAGTCAGTTTCAAGCACAAATCCTTGTACAAAAAAAAAAATCCAAAAAAAACTGATCCAAAAAGGTATGTCCAAGCTACAGAAATTACTGTCCTCATTTTCCAGCTTGCTCATGCTCACAAAATCCACACTCCCGGTAATGAACCTGGCAGCTACAGTGCCTCGGTTATCTCCATCTAACTTGCCCAGAGTGCAAGGATATTCGGGCACAACATTGATCATTGCAAAACCTGCAGATATTAAGAAATACAGCTAAGGGGAAAACATTCCACTTAGCATTATTCAGGATGTTGATGCTTTCTAATGTGGCATGATCTGCAGGTTCACATTTGCAATATCCCACAGAACTTTAGCCTTCTGTGAAAGACGGTGACTCAAAAGACAGAATCGAGTCTGTCGGCTCTCTGACACCTGCTGGTGGCTGCATAAACTTCAGCTTTGGAAAGCGCGTCAGAACTGTTCACAGACAATCACTGAGATATTGATATTGATATTGGGTGACATTACAATGACAACTTAAAAATGGAAACCATATAATGAAACGCAAATTTGAAGGTTACAATCCAAGAGCCTCAAAGGAAATAATCCATCAAATTGAACTATGATCTTTGTGCTTTAAAGAGGCTAATGCATACTGAGATGCATATACACTGCCAATGCTTCATAGCTGTATCTCCAATATAGATAACAGCAGGCGTTCTGTCAGGAAACTCCATTTAGGCACTCTCTATCAAACACATCCAAAGGGACAACGTGCCAGGCCCCAAATGAACAACTTTGACACAGAGCAAGAAATGTACAATTTATTCCATGTCAGTATGTGTTCTATGACAAGCATCAGATTTTATTAAATTGTCAGCTACATTCATATGAGAGGAATGTTATATTGGATAATATTTATTTAAATCATTTTTAAGAATCCTTTGGTAGCAAAGTTTTTAAAAAATGTGCCTTTATTGACGATGCAGTTACATAAAGACAAATTATTGTAGCAGTTTGCTTTCTTTGTGGAATTAAAAACTGACATCTCTTTTAATACGGTTGTTGTTCAGTTACCTTTAAAGGAGTCAATTTGATGCCCAGCATAGTAGGTTCAAACCTAGGCATAGTTGAAGCGCTTAAGGCCTTACAATGTGCCGTTGTTAAGCCATGGATAGCATAGGTATCAGGTCACATCAAGTTAGAAATGTTAATGTGTGATTATTAACAACATCATATGTTATATTTTATCAATAACTCTTTTACCTGGATTGACATACACTTCGCTAGCAGCCATTGCACTAAATTATTCTCCTCGGCTAAGTTTCATTAAAATGTTTGTTGAACCACTTTCTACAGCTTCAAAAGGCCAGGCTTTTCTAATAAACTTGATGTACTAAACTGATCACTAATGATACTAGTCCTTTCCCGTTCCATATGATTACTTTGCCGCAGATCCACAGCCTTTCTGACTATGTAACATAAATGGGCATGCCCAACATAAATGTCATTATGACAACCACATGAAAATCCAGGTTTAATAAGTTGGAATAATGATTACTATCATATGTTTATTTGGCTGAGATTGGGCATGCAGAAATGCTTGGTGCTTTCCAGACATGTATAAAACTCTCAATCATAGGCTGCAGCATGAGAGGGAGATGGAGCAGAGGCAGACCAGAAGGGGACAAGCAATCTCCAAAGGAGCAGGAGAAAGACTGTCAGCAGGCAGCCTTATCCATCTTGAGGTTTCTGAGAGAAATTTATTTTACCTCACACTGAGCAACTGCCAGTGGGTGTGATCTTTGAGTTCACGAAAGATGTGCTCAGAGAACTCTGCCACCTCTTCCAAACATACTTACAAACTCAGTGCAGAGGAAGAACAGTGCTACCTAAATGCAGCTTAATATATGCCTGTCTCCTTATTATCAACACCTCAGTGCTCCAGCAGTCCTTTGTGATATGTGGTTATGGTACTTAATCAATCAGTACTCTCCCCTTTTTTATCATTAACTTTAACAGTACAATTAACACAACCTTCGTACAGGTGACCATTAATTTCTTCACATTGCACTCTCCAGATTGGAGCAAGTGACATCAGTAACATTATATAGTTCACCAAGACCTGAAGCACAGGCTGACAGACCCTTTTTTATGTTGGGGTGGGGTAGTTCATTGTGTTCTCTCTAAACAGAAAGAAGCAGGTGGACCATGCATGTGGCTTCTAAAGTAGGCTATGCTTTCCCGTGGTGCAGAGGAAACCATTGCCTCCTAATGCAAAGGTGTACTGCAGATACAAAGGTGACCATTCACTGAAAGTACCACTGGTGTGCCACAATACTCAATGCAAAATACTGCTCGATGCCCATTACCTTGGCAGCAATTGTGACATTTTCATTCTGAACAAGTTGATTGTTCCCTCAATGTTTGAACCTTAATGTCAAATAAGAGGCTATTTGCTGATTGATGAGGGCCACCCACTTTAATCTTTTGCTCATAATTCCACTCCACAGCCAAATGGCCAGCAAATGTGCAATGAGAGATATGCTGCTACATGAAGCATTGTGTAGTTGACCATCAGGGAGCTGAGGCTACAGTTACATTGCCTGGACCAATCTAGAGCAGTCCTTCAGTTGGGTTGCTTGTCATCTTCTCAATTGAGCACAGTGCACGTTGCTCCACATTAGCCAATACATCTTACACCCCCACACTGTCATGGGCCAACACAGCATCCTGTTGACCATAATGCTGAAAGGAAGTGACCACAAATCTTTTCTAAACCAATAAGCCCTCAAACCATCTAATGCTCCGTATAATCAAACTTGTGCATAACCTCATTGCTACTCCAGTGACACGGCTCCTGAAAGGTTGGTGACTTTTAGTGGAAGGGACTAGAGATGACCTTGCAGGACGATCTCAAGCAGCTCTGGAAAGAGAAGGTCAAACTTTCAGCTGCCCCTTTCTGGCACAGGCAGTAAAAGTGTGGATTGGCTGGCAGAGCACTAACAGGGTTAAAATGAACCAATCCTCAGAAAGGACAGCAGGACCTTGCTTCATGGAGCCACTGGGCAGTGGATTGGTAATCTGAGTAATCAGTTGGAAGCTGGATTGCTAGGTTGCTTTGAAAGATCTTTTGAGCACTGGAACTTGCAGCCTTTGCTGATCTTCCATGATAACAAGCCAGGCTTGCTTACATCACACTCAGATAGTAGGTGTATTTCACTTGTGATCACCAACAATGGAATCTAAATTTTACATTGGCCACGTATCATAGTTGAATCCACAAGGGTGCACATGTCTTTGGATACATGAAGTATCCATAACAGGGAAAGGTGGGCTCCAAGCTTAGGACATAGCCCCACATCAAATTAGAACCAGAGCCCTCCATGCTTCTTAACTGTAACATAAGGCTTTCTGACAGGCCTGTGAATGCACCAAACATTTCAGGGTATACACCAGCAGAATTTATCACTGTGCCACCACATTGAAGTCCTCTTCTGAGTCCTCTGCAGCCTTGGTGATTCCCTACTTGCAGATTACATTGTTATGCTATCTCTAAACTACACTATACTATGCTGCCAATCTGAGTTAGAGAGTGTGATTATGAGATCTTAAGACATTGTTTCTTCTTCATCAGTCTCCTGTTCCCCCTCAACCCATGGTTCTTCCACCGCTACCTAGCCAGGTACCAGTTCTTATGTATCTGAAGGCACAACATTAGGGTTGTGGAGAGGGAAAAGGGGGAAAGAAGAGGTGGCTGTTTATCTGCAGCAGAATAGATTGTGGAATGAGGTGGAAGAGCGGTGTGAGAATGTGGAGTAGCTAGGAAGATACCAGCACCTCCCTGGGCTCTAGACATGCCATTGGCCATGGGTTCTGTTGCAATAATCACAAGCAAGATCTCTGCTAAGGGGGTAAAGACACATCGCTATATCATCTGGCCACTGCTTCAGTCCTGCTGCCTTCTACTTTAGCAGCTTGTCCTGCAAGCGAGGGAAAGACAGAAATGTGTCAGTGAGGGTGTTTAGTCTGCTTGGCTAACGTACCTGCCAAAGCTAATAATGTGTGCAAAATCTGAGCGTGGATGTAGAAGTTGCAACAGTGCAAAGTGTATGAGAGGGTGGTGTAAGGTTACGAATATGAAATAAAAGTTATGAATGATAAAGATTTTTGGGAGGTGAAAGAAGGGGCAATGGTGAATTGAGCAGTGTGTAAAGCTATTAGAGCAGTTGATGTGATATAAGGCAATGAAGATGCACTTTTGAACCTCAAACACACATTTGAGGTTATTGAACTGCTCCAACTCATTGTATCTATATCCAGATCACCACAGCTATTTGCTTCAATGGACTCCATGACAGGATGGTATCCTGCAGAACAGGCACATCTCTCCACCTCTAACCTTCCTCAATGAAAGCCTTCAGAGCAGCATTGATAATGTTTGACATATTGTCTGTGCCACTCTCGTTTCTGCCCAGGGACTCTGCTGTAACCAGTTCCAGTTCCTGCTGCAGCAGCCAGATGCATCTCTCTGTAAGGATCCATGTTGGCTATAAACAGCACTAACCTCGCATAAACACCTACTGAGACGTCAAGCATTAGGTTGCATTCCGCTAACATTCAAGTTGGCAGGTAACATAATGTTTACATGTTGATTAATTCTGGGAGGACTATGATGCTATAGTAATGTCACTGGATGAATGAAAATAAAATCAGGAATAAAAAGCTGGCCTAATAATAACTATGTAATCTTTGTTGATTATCATAAAATAAAACAGCTAGTTCAGTAATATTCTTTGGAGAAGGAAATCAGCCATTCTTACCCGGTCTGACCTACATGTGACTCCAGACCCATAACAATGTCGTTGACCCATAACTGCCCTTTGGCAATTAGGGAAGAGCAATAAGTGTTAGCCTCGCCAGTGACACTCACATGCCATCAGCAAATAAAAAGGGAGTGCACATGTACCTCTTTTCAGGGGGATCTCATAGAGACTTACAAAATTCTAACAGAACTGGACAAGGTAGATGCAGGGAGGATATTACTGATGGTGGGTGTGTCCAGAACCAGGGGTCATAGTATGAGGATTCGGGGTAGACCATTTAGGTCAGAGATGAGGAAACATTTCTTCGCCCAAAGAGTGGTGAACCTGTGGAATTCATTACCACAGGAAGTAGTTGATGCTAAAACATTGAATGTATTCAAGAGATGACTAGTTATAGCACTTGGGATGAATGGGATCAAAGGTTATGGGGAGAAAGCAGGATTAGGCTATTAAGCTGGATAATCAGCTATGATTGTGAAGAAAGCCGGAGCAGTGCCGAATGGACCTCGTCCTGTTCCTATCTTCTATGTTTCTATGTTTAGTGTCAGCAGTATGAACAATGGCCTTAGAAAGTGGACTTGCCATCTATAGATGTTCTATGACTGAGCACGGTAGTTTCTATGGTAGCACATTGCATGCCTACCAGTAGGAAATATTTTGGTGAGACGTAACGTTGTTATCATTGTCTGATGATGGTAAGCGTTCTAGTACACATTATCTCTATAAGAGGACAATCTCGACCCAATCACACATATCTGATATAGCTGAAGATTATTTGAAACTGTAAATAACATGTAGATATATAGCAGAGGTTTTTCAGTTTTTAAACAAATCATTATGAAAGGGGGTTACAGGGATCGCTGATATTTTGTTCACTTTAGTTACCTGTAACTTCAACATTAATAGCAGCATGCATTTTTTTATGAAAATGTACAAGGTCTCCCTTGTGCAAGAGGAAAAAAAACTGATATTATTTCTCTCGAAATACATTGGTGTCTAATGAGCAGAGCAACAAACAATGAATAATTAATGCTATTAACAGAACGATTTCAAAATGTTTAATTGCCTATTGTCTAATTGAAGTTGTTTTCTCACTTTACTCAGATATCCAGCACACTGCACCTCTTCCATTCTTTGCAGTTTAGCTGATTTTACTCCTCCGTTTTGTTTAATTTATCTGAGGTTAGTAATTAGCTGTTCTCACACACAAATGTGCTGGCAGTGTCCAGCCTGCATTCTGCATAAAGAGCTGTCAAAGATTTCCTCATAGATAAAAGGTACTGCAGATGCTGGAGAATCCGAGATAACAAGCATGGGGCTGGATGAACACAGCAGGTCAAGCAGCATCATAGGAGCAGGAAAACTTGACGTTTCGGGCCTAAACCCTTCATCAGCATTTCTGATGAAGGGTTTAGGCCCGAAACGTCAAGTTTTCCTGCTCCTATGATGCTGCTTGACCTGCTGTGTTCATCCAGCCCCATGCTTGTTATCAAAGATTTCCTCATGTCGTAATTTAAACCAGCTGATGTTTGTATCTCTGCACCATTACAAAGGAACATTGTGAGAGAACAGTTTTCCATGGTTTCAGAAAGGCCATACAAAGTAGGAACATAAACAGGCCATTTGGCACATCGAGTCTGCTCTACCACTCAATGAGATCTGATAATCCTCAACTCCACTTTCCTGCCTTTTCTGCAGAACTCTTGATTCCCTTACTCATTAAATTCCTGTTTATCTACGCCTTGAATATTAAAAGTCCAGCCTCTAAAACTCTTTGCAGTAAAGAAATGCATTACTCCTGATGGAAGAAATTCTTCCCATCTCTGTCTTAAATGACAAACCCCTTACTCTGGAATTATGCCCTCTCATCTTAAATTCTCCCACAGGGGAATCAACCCCTCTGTAGCTACCCTGTTGAGCCTCCTAAGAATCTTATATTTTTCAATAACATCACCTCTTATTCTTCTGAACCCCAAATGTATAAGTCCAACCCACTCAACATTTCCTTGTATGAAAATTCCTCCATACCTGGGATCAACCTGGTGAACCTTCTCTGGACTACCTCCAATGCCAATGTATCTTACCTTAAACAAGAAATGTTCACAGTACTCCAGCTGTGGTCTGACTAGTACCTTATATAGTTTTAGCAAGACGTTCCTTTTTTCTTACTGCAATCCCTATGAAATAAAGGCAAAAAATCCATGCGCCTTCCCTGTTACCCACTGAACATGAATACTTGCTTTTTTTGTGATTTATGCATGAGAACACCCAAATCCATCTGTGCTGCAGTTTTCTGCAGTCTTTCTCCACATAAATAATATTCAGGTCCTCTTCATTGTGTAAGAAGTGTATAACCTCAATTTTCCCACATTGTACTGCATCTGCCAAGTTTCTGCCCACTCACTTAACCTTTCAATGTCCCTCTGCAGACTTTTTGCAGCATCCTCATCACTTGCCTTCTCACTTATTTTTCTGTCATCTGCAAACTTAGGGATAGAACATTCACTTCCATCATCCAAGTAATTAATATATATAGCAAATAACTGTGGCCTCAGGGCTGGTCTCTATGGCACTCCACTAGTTACAGGGTGTTATCCTGAAAATGCACCCTTTATCCTAACTCTGTCTTCTATTAGTTAGTCAATCATCTATCCATGCTGATATACTACCTCCAACACCATGGGCTCCTATGAAGTTACCTTATGTGCAGCACCTTCTCAGACGTCTTAGGGAAAGCTAAATATATTAAATCTACTGGTTCCTATTCATCTATCCCGCTTGAGACCTCCTCAAATAATTCTAATAACTATGCCAGGCATGATTTGCCCTAAGCCAGTAAATGAGGACCCTTGTTTTGGGGTTGAAATTCCTTGGGGACTCTCCTGTTTGCCTGCCATAATCTTGGCACAGCTGTGTCAACTATCTGTATTTTTTTCCGCCCTTTTTTTTGCCCTTTATCAATTTTTGAAAAAGAAGTCTTTTGCTCTTAACTGGTCTAGTTCTCTTAACTGCATTTCATATGTAATCTGTTATTAACATCTGCAGGTAGTTTGCCAAGAACTTATATTCATTTAAAGAATGCATAATATCCAAAAGCATTTGACAAGAATGTGGTAAAGCAAAATTAGATAGCAAACCATGTAAGATAATATTAGGATAATCTTTATCAAATAGTTTTTAATGAGTGTCTTAATAAAGAAGTTTAGCTTGACAGAAATGTTTAGGCAGAGATTGTAAAAACTTAGGGCGAAGGCAGAAGCAAGTAAACTTAATGATCAGAGGGAGACGATCTTCGTATTCGCTAAGACGTGTGATCAGAAGGAAGTGATTTTAAGAGATTACGAAGATGAGTGCTCAGAAGGAATTGATTCTAGTGATTGTGAGGATGATGTGAGATTAGAAGGTCAGTGAACGCATGTTCACATGATGTATCCAACCACCACAGCCCGATCCTCTCCTTCTGCTCAATGCAGCACATACCAGTGCTATGCCAGCAGCAGGCCAGGGCACTCAGGGAAGGGCAACACCCAGGTAGTCCAGCTCTCACTCACACACCATTGCAATGCAGCCAGCCTCAGAGTCACTGTTGCCACATACCAATTGCTAAAGCAGGACCTTCACTCAAACACAATGCCAACTCAAGTGGCATTTCTCCCTCTTTTGTAGGAGAAGGTGGCATATAATAAAAAGAATCAATGTATAGTAAAGGCAGTTGTAACCACCCCGATGGTAGAGGTGGCTCTTCATATTGTCGGGTGTAAGAACAGTGAGGATAGTGGTATATTGCTGCCTTATTGTCCTTCTCAACTCTGAGCTCACACTGTCTCTGCTCTCTGACTTGTTGAGCAAGTTGCTGATGCTGTGACAATAGAACTTTTACATCGCATCACATATCATTTACCTCACCTCAGAATTCCTTTTCTGCTTTTAGGCACACAAGAACATCTGCTTACACGTACACAGCCTCAGCAGCTAAACAGGATGAGAACTGAGCTCAGATATTGGTGCGTTGAAGACTGGTATAGATCTGGGATCAGCACAAAGTGAACTATCGGGACATGAATGGGCTGCAGCCAAACCAGGCACAAAGGATGGTTCTTACTAACTCATGAGGGGATGAGGTTACAGGCAAGTACTGCTTCGGCAGACTCAAATGAGGATGGTGCGATGCCATAAAGGACAGCATGGCTGGACCTACGGACCAAGAATCTGGTCACTTTCAAGGGGCAGGTTGGCACACGATATGATGTAGAACGTGGCCTCTCCACAGCCTCTCCTCCATCCTCTTGGTGTTGTTTTGCAGGCCCAAAGTCACTGCCACAGCTTCCCCCATCTCTGATGCACTATCCTCCCAAGAAGGATGCAACAACATCCTCTAGCATATCAAAGAACTGTCCGCACCACCTCCAGGAACACTGCAAAATCATACCAGACACTTAGCAATAGCATAAATTCTTAAAATTTAGCTTGCCTGTGATTTGGATGCCTAACCCTTTAAAGGGTGCAAGACCCATCTTACAGCTCAGTGCTTTTTTGGCTTGTGCAGTGACATGGAAATTTTTTTGCCTGCAACTGTGTGGCTCCAGTCAGGGATTCTGGCATCACATCAACCAGTTTGTCTGGAGAATGTCACAATAGCAGTACACACCCTGGCAATGCCCATGTGGGCAACCATCTCCAGAGGGCACACAGAATGTCTGTTAATGCAGACCCCCCACTCCTCCCAACATAATGGCCTATAGCGATGCCTTTATGAGGGATGAAGTTTGCATCTTACAGTTACATTGTGAGTACTCAAATCCTTTCACAATTTATCCCTTGACTATTTGTAAACAAGTTACCCAATTCCAGAGCAAAATCTGCATTTCTTACATTGAGTTTATTCATAGAAAATAAAATTTTCAGTGATTCATTCTTAATCTTGTAATGTATAATGAGTATACTGTTCATAAGTAATAATTTGGCAATTTAATTATCAATAAAATATTCAGTAGCTTTTGCTTATTATGTTTTATTTTATGTATTAGTTTGCAATTACAAAGCACAGAGTAAGTAATCCCACAATGCTGGAAATGTTAATTTCATTCAGCAGAGGGGAGGCCCACTCTCTGGTGAATCAATCTGTCACGAGTTATTTGATCTTCCTTCCTTGAGGAATAAATGTTTAATCTTGCAGCACAGCAGAGGTTTTCTAGTATTCACAACCTACAAATTGATGAATCTGCCCCCTGCTGCAGCTTCTAATCTCCCAGCAAACACTAATGGCCCTGAGGTAAAATGTTTCTGTTTGTACTTTAAGCTAATTTCGAACGGTTCTGTCTCCCTCCAGTGTTCTTCAAATGCTACAAGATTGACGCCGTCAGTCATTTTGACTTACACAATTTAATTTTTGTATTCAAGGGATACATTCTGTCAGTAATTTCTTTTTCTTCAAAACTGCCAACTTCCACAGTTTTGTGCTGCGTTCTTATTGATCGCCTGATTTCCATTTAATAAAAATAATACTTCTGGCATTGACAACTTGGTTTCTTCCTTTCTTTTATTGAAACCGATGTAGGCTAACTAACTGGATTGAGAAGGCCTAATGTAGGCTCTGATCTGTGAAGGCCACAGCAACCCAATTGTGCGTACAAGAACTAAGTGTCAACCGTGGACAGTGATGATTGATTGAGACCCCTTGTAATTAACAAAGGTCTGTGAATTTCACTTACACAGTCACCGAGGTTTATCATGTCAAGTCCATGTCAGTTATCAAGTAATTGCACTTTTCAATAGAGCTACCATAATCAAATCTTTAGAATGCTTACTCTCACCTTCTCATCTGCTCTTCCTTTCAAAAAAAAAGTGCTTTATTTTTAGTCTTTTAGCAACAATCTACCCTTTTTTGGGGACCGTAGGAGGTCAGAGTGGGTCAGTTTTAGTTTGTGGAAACTGCTACTAGTGGAGCAGTGAGGATCTCCAAAGTGGCCCTGTAGACTTCATGCTCCATTATTGTCAACATGTTAGCCACTGGCAGTTTGAAAAAAGGTTGACTGCAAGCTGGCTCCTGTAACTGCCTGGAACAGGCAGCAGACTTCTCACTGGGAGACTGCAAGAAGCTGCTTTGATTCTTGATGTAGCAACTTGAGAGGGTGAAGGGCCGCCTCCCATTTCTATACTTTATAGTACTCCATCCTGTAAAAAAAGATATGGAAGTGACCCAGGAGAAGGTGCAGAAAAAATTCTCATAGCCAAGTCCAGAACAGAGATGTTACAAATCTGAGGAAAGTTTGAACAGGCTGGTGTTTCTTTTCTATGGAAAGAGAAGCCTGAAAAGTGACCCAATAGAGACCTTTGATCTTGTGAAATGGCTTCAGAAGGGTAGACTTTCAGAAGATGTTTCCACTTGTGCAGTGAGGTCAGAACTAAGGGACCATGAATACAAGATAGTCACTGATACATGTGATGTTGTCTATACCTTCTGTTAGAAAGGTATATGTTGTGGTCATATCCACTTGAACCAGCTGAGATGCTTTGGGTAGATTCAGTGTCACCAATCTTTCTTATATGTATCAAATACCACAAGGTGAAGGATGCCTCCAGGAAGTCTTTGGCAGAAGTGAGACTCCATCCTCAAAAACAGATTAGGTTTCTTACATAGTACTTCACGTCTCAGTTAGAGGATCATCCTTCTCAAGATATCAGGCTATACCTAAGACAAAGTGCTCATTGCTACAATGTTAGCTACCCAGACTTAGCACTGAACAACCAGAACTGAACACCGGTCTAGTTCTGAGGAAGGGTCACCGGACCCGAAACATTAACTGTAACTTCTCTCCACAGATACTGCCAGACCTGCTAAGCTTTTTCAGTAATTTCTGTTTTTGTTTCTGATTTCCAGCATTCACAGCTCGTTCAGTTTTTATTTAGAACTGAACGCTGGTTAGTTCTTTTTCATAACAGTCTTTCATATTCTGTCTGGTGCAGCTTATCTCATGATGACAGAAAGATCTGGGAGATGGTTTAAAACTGTTAATAAATCGAGTACCTCAGTATAAGAAATGTTTGGCAAAAACCCTGAAGCAATTATTTGAAGCTGCAAATTTCAACTCCCCCTCCCATTCCTCAGATGACATGTCCATCCTTGGCCTCCTGCAATGCCACAGTGATGCCACCCGAAGGCTGCAGGAATAGCAAATCATATTCAGCCTGGGAACCCTGCAGCCCAATGGCATCAATGTGGATTTCACAAGCTTCAAAATCTCCCCTCCCCCAACCGCATCCCAAAACCAGCCCAGCTCATCTCCGAGATAACAAGCATGGGGCTGGATGAACACAGCAGGTCAAGCAGCATCATAGGAGCAGGAAAACTTGACATTTCGGGCCTAAATCCACCTCCCTGACCTGTTTTTCCTCTCACCCCAAGCCACACCCCCATCTCCTATCTACTAACATCATCCCGCCCCCTTGACCTGTCCGTCCTCCCTGGACTGACCTATCTCCTCCCTACCCCCCTAACTACACTCACCTTTACTGGCTCCATCCCCGCCTCTTCGACTTGTCTGCCTCCTCTCCACCTATCCTCTCCTCTATCCATCCTCTATCCGCCTCCCCCTCTCTCCCTATTTATTTCGGAACCCTCTTCCCCTCCCCCATTTCTGATGAAGGGTTTAGGCCCGAAACGTCAAGTTTTCCTGCTCCTATGATGCTGCTTGACCTGCTGTGTTCATCCAGCCCCATGCTTGTTATCTCGGATTCTCCAGCATCTGCAGTACCTTTTATCTCTGATACAAACTCTAAGCTCTGTTGTTTGATGGCTCCTGTAAGAGGCTAGCAGACTCTCAAGACAGGAACTGACGCCGCAGGTAAATTAAGCTTAAAAGATATGAAAGGGCAGGTAGTTCTTTTTGGTCTTTGAATACTGTAAAGGAATGCTTTTGGGATTAATAGGATTGTGGTTTACTGTGTGTTTCAAAATCTTTGAACTGGTGTTATATGAAAATAGTTTGGTTTATTTTATTTTTGTTTTGAGTTCTTATGCATGATAAATTTCTGTTTTACTGTTAAAACCAAATATGCTGTATTGTGTACCTGTGTTTCAGTGAAAGACCACCTCATTAAAACCCAAGAAAAGAATAAAATATGATCTGTGAAGCCAGATTTCAATTTGGTATCTGACCTGTCCAGTGAAAGTATCAGCCGGAATCATAACAATGGCCATTTGTTGTTGTCTAGTCTCTCCCTAAATCAAGTTAGACAACTCCAACCAGAATGTTATGCATGAATTTGCCAAGATGTCCCACACTGCCAAAGCGGTCAAGTCAATATGAAAACAAGCCGGTAACAATGCAAAATAGTCCCAACTTTATTAGGAACAAAGTTACAAGATTCAAGCTTACTATCTTTAATCCTATTCGGCCCCTTAAGCTTACAATCCTTCCCAAGTCTCCTGTAGATTTACGCAGCTGAATTTTCCCTGTCCCTGTCTCTGGGTCTGTGTAGCTACTTTCTTCCTGTCTCTCCCTGGATGGTCAGCTGGGTTCAGCCTCTTGCTGTGCTGCTCTCCTCAGAAGGCCTCAGATGATTCAAGCCTGGTTCCAAGAGATTTCAAGAGCGTTCAAGAGACAGATGTGCAGGCGAACCCTGTTTTTATATCTTGTAGATGGTTTTCTGGAACTTTCTATAGTTCTGGCCAATAAGGGAGATACACTAAATAGTTGGTAACAGAGTCAATCATTTAGATGGCATACTAGTGTTGGTTTTTTTGTGTAGCAGGACCCAGTGCATTTCTGTCTGGGCCGTCCTTTGTGTAGTGGATAAATTGCTGGGTGTATAAATTACACACTATGCCAATGTCATTAGGACCTGGCTGCTCTGCATACACTATGTCTGATGGATGGGTTTTGTAATTTCAGAGTTTTACTTGGACAATGTGCCCAGTATCCTTTGCTGTTTGGCCAAGTTAGCAATCTATCTGCGTTTTAGTAGCCAAGAGGTCGCTACATTGTCATCTTCCAAATTTCTGTCGAGTCTGGAACAGTTCTAGCAGATTGGAGGGTAGCATATGTAATCCCACTATGTAAAAAAAGTAGGAGGGAGAAAACAAGAGAAAATGCTAGTGATTATTATAAAGAATGTGATAACATGAATCTTAGAAAATCCCAACAGGATTACACAAAGAACAACATGGATCTGTGAAAGAGACAAAGTGTTTGACAAATCTATTGGAGGTTTTGTAAACAAGATAGTAGAGTAAATGAGGGAGGACCAGTAGACATGGTGTAATTGGATTTTGATAGAATCCCACATACGAGGTAATAATAGCGCAAAATAAAAGCACGTGAGGTTGTTGATAAGATGCTGGCATGAACTGAGAATTGGTTAGCAGACAGGAAACAGGTAGTGGGAATAAATGTATTGTTTACATAGTGAAAGGTGATGACTATTGGAGTCCCACTGGGATCATTTTGCACCCCAGCTGTTCACAATATGTATGAACAACTTGGATGATTAAATCAAATATAATATTTCCATGTTTGCTTATGGCACAAACTGGGTGGAATCATGAGTGGGAAGGATGAAGAAAGGAAGCTTCAAGGCAATTTGGACAAGTTGTGTGAGTGGGCGCATGCATGGGAGAAGCAGTATGGTGTGGATAAGTCTAACACTGTTCACTTCGGTAGGGAAAATAAAATGGCAGTGTATTATTTAGATTGAGAAATGGTGATGTCTTGTGGGTATCTTTGTATACCAGGTACTGAAAGCAAGTATGCAGGTGTAACAAGCGGTTAGGAAAGCAAATAGTATGTTGGCCTTCATTCAAAGAGTATAGGCGTATAGGAGCAGGCAGGTCTTACTGCAACTGAACGGGGCTTTGGTGAGACTATTCCTAAAGTATTCTGTACAGTTTTGGTCTTCTTACTTAATAATGAGTATACTTTGCAAAGAGTAAGTGCAGCAAAGATTCACCAGGCTGATCCCTAGGAAGACAGCCTTTTCATATGAGAGAGATTGCAATGACTGGACTTGTACTCATCGGGGTTGTGAGGTATGAGAGGAATGAGAGGAGGTCTCACTGAAATGCACAAATTTCTGACAGGGTTAGAGAGACTGGATGCAGGGATGATGTCTCCCTGTCCATGGGATCAAGTACAAAGGGGTCACAGTCTCAGAATACTGAATAGATTATTTCAGTGGGAGATGAGGAGAAATATCTTCACTGAACTTGTGGAATTCTGTACCATGGAAGACTGTGGAGGCCAAGTCACTGAATATGTTCAAAAAGAAATTCAAGAAGGTATCAAGGCATATGGGGAGAGAGTGGGAGCATGATGTTGAGAGAGATGATCAGGCATGATCATGTCCAAGAGCAGAGCAAGGTTTATTCACCAAATGGGCTTCTCCTGCTCCTATATGCTATGTTTCTACATAAGGAAAGATGGTGAAAAGATTAGGGTTTCTAAGAGACACCTCAAAGAAGGGAAGATAACTAGAAAAACAAAAAGGACAAGAGAGGGAATTTTAGGCCCAGACAGCTGAAAGCATAGACAACAACGGTGGAGCAACTAAAATCAGATTTGTTAAGAGGTGTTGATATCTCAAGAGGTTGTGGGGCTTAATGAGATCACAGAGTTGATGTGCAAGAAAAGATTGACAGGGCAAAGCCAGGAAGAGATTTGGGAACGAGAGATGAACATTCTAAATCAAAGCATCACTTGGCTGGGAGCCAAAGTGTGTCAACAAGCAAAGTGGTGATGAGTGAAGTGCGATTGATGTGAGTTAGGAAACAGACAACTGATTTTGAATGACCTTAAGTTTATGGAAGGTAGAATGTGGGAAGTGAGCCAGAAATAGGTAAGTCTTGGGCTAGGAAAGTCATGGGCTAAAAGTGAATTGCTGGCTGTTTTTTTATTTTCCATTGACTTAGAAAATGTTGTCAAGATTTGTAATTTCAAACCAATTGAAAGCAACACAGACTAGGAAACAAGCTTCCAGTCAGAGCTTAAGCTAATATTCTGTGAACCTGAGTCAAAAAAAGATTAAGTCCGGAGGGAAAAAAATATTGGCTGTCAATGCTCTCTGAACCCATTTCACACCTCGTACTATTGCCGTAGATCAACCTTCATTCCTTTAAGCTATCTACTGGACTCCTTGGAATTTGAACAAGTTAATGCTGGAATGGGAAGAATTTAGACATGCCATGTGGGAGATTTAAGATCAAATAAATCAAACATTCTTCTTCATCCAAACCAATCTTGTGATCTGTTGACATCTTCATATTAAACTAATGACATCTTAAACCAATGTGAGAGTGTTTGTGATGTAAGGTCATTCAATGGGTCTGATCACTGACTCTAATTTTTTTCGTGTTGTAGCTGGTACTTATTGAATTTGCTGATTAAGTCTCTGAAGATCCTGATCAAAATCAAAGGATCAGTCACAGAGGACTAATGTCTATGTGCCCCTGTCAAATCTACAATTTCTCATTAACACTGAGCAGAGAATTTGAAAGTGAATACCTTCAGAGATTTCTCTTCCAAATGGATTTTGATAATTGATTTTCCACATTTTTTCAAAAATGCTTTGCATCATAAAACATTTATTACAATGTTAAGTATTATAGAAATTAACCAATACTTATAATGGTGCATTATATTTTACTTTTTTTTGGCTTCAGTGTTCAGAGTTAAGGACAGAAGGTATAGGAGCAAGAGTCGCCCATACTGTCCCTCAATGTTTGTGGCTGATATTCTATTGAAAATTAATCTTTTTACCCCTTCATCAAACTCCTTGATTCCCTGAAGAGATCCAAAATCTATCTGTCTTAGCTTTAACAATATTCAATCATCCATCAATCATCAATCTGTGGTAGAGAATTCCAAAGATGCACCGATTGAGTGAAGAATTTTCTATTTGCCTCAATCCTGATGGTAGGCAGGGTTTAGAGAGTCAGACTGGTTGAAAGATTCCTGGCGTCTGACCTACTGTTGTAGCCACAGTATTTATATGGATGGTCTGGTTCAGTTTCTGGTCAATAGTGACCCCAGGATGTTGATGGGGGAAGATTCGATGATGGTAATCCCATTGGAGATCAAAGGTCAATGGACCAGAAATAATAACTTGACTTTCTCTATACTGGCAGCCAATCTGCAAAACTGGCTTTATATCTCAGAGACATGTTGAAAACATACGCTACCATCTACAGAGGTGGAAGGATGCAGATTGTTTGAGAATAATAAACACAGCACAGACTAGGCACATTTTTCAAGCTGAACTCATAAATACAAATATGTTGCTCTTAAATTTTATGAACCAAACAAATACCAAATTGAATAATACTGTAGGGGCCATATACAATGATTTTTTGGCTGAACTCAAATATACCAAGTGCAATCCTTGTGAACAGGCTACTGAAAACAACATCCAGAAATGGTTGATAAGGGCAAGTATCAAACAAGTGCCAGGCAATGACAATCTCTGACAAGAGAGAATTTAATATAAAACAAAGAACTATAGTGCTGGAGATTTGAAACAAACAAAAACAGAAATTGCTGGAGAAACTCAGAAGGCCTGGCAGTGTTTGTGGAAATGGGAATAAACAGGGTTAATATTTCAAGTTCAGTGAACCTTCTTCAGAACTTGAAACAGCTTGGAAAATGTGGCATTTATGCTGATAATTGGCGGGTGAGGGACGGGTTGAGCTGAATAAAGAAATGAGCAGGTAGGTGGAGATGGAGCCCAGAGAGAGAGAAAAAAGGGGGAAACAGACAAAAAGATGGTAAGAGATGAAGAGAAGTTAGGTAGGTGATAATGGGGACTGTTAGTAATTGAATATGCATTGGCTATTTTGGGAATAACCCATATAGACCAGGATCTGGAGGCGTTGGGGGGAGGGGGGAAGGGGTAACAAATAAGGAGGAAGGAGTTCATGTTCTGAAATTAGTTCTGATGTTGCTTCCTGAAGGCTATAGAGGTAATAGGACATAGGATGAGGTGCGGTTCCTACAGCTTGTGCTGAGCTTCACTGGAGCACTGCAGTAGGCCTGAGACAGAGATGTTGGCCAGGGAACAGGGTGGTGTGTTAAAGTGGCAGGCAACTGGAAGCTCAGGGTCTTTTTTAGCAACTGAGCAGAGGTGGCCCACAAAGCAGTCATTCAGTTTATGTTACATGTCCCCAGTGAGACCGCATTGTGAGCAGTGGATACAGTAGACTAGATTGAGTGAAGTGCAGGTAAAGTGCTGCTTCACCTGGAAGATGCTTTCGGATCCTTGGAGAGTGAGGTGGGAGGAACTAAATAGGCAGCTGGTACACCTGTGATCTCATGGCAAAGTGCTGTCAGAGTGGGGAGGTGTTGGGTGTGAAGGAGGAGGGTCACCCAGAAGAAGCAGTCCCTGCAGAAGGCTAACAGGGGAGGGGAAGGGATTATGTGTCTGGTGGTGGCATCCCACTGGCAGTGGCAGAAATGGAAGTGAATGATCCTCTGGATGTGGATACTGGTGGGGTAGATAGGTGAGGACTAGTGGGGACCTTATTGATATTGTGGGAGAGAAGAGAAGGGATGAGGGCAGAAGTGTGGGTCAGACATGGCTAAGGGCCCTGTCAATAAGAGTGGCATGGAATCATAGAATCCCTACAGTGCAGAAAGAGGCCATTCAGCCCATTGAGTCTGCACCTAACCTTCTGAAGAGCATCCCACACAGACCCAGACCCACCACCACCTCCCCTATAACCCTGCATTGGGTTTTTACACTGGTTAATCCAAACAAAGTAGCAAGCCTAAGGATTGGGAGCAGTTTAGAATTTAGCAAAGGAGAAACAAGAGATTGATTAAGAGCAGTGAAATCGAGTATGAAAGCAACCCCACAAGGAACATTAAAACAGAGTGTAACAGTTTCTAACAATGTAGAAAGTAAAGGGTTAGTGAAGACAAAGATAGGTCATTAATAGTCTGATACAGGAGAATTCAGAATTCAGGAAAATTCCAGGTTCAATTCCAGACTTGGATGACTATCTGTGCCAACATTTCTGACTCAGGCCTGCTGCAGTGCTCCCTAGTGAGGCTCAACACAAGCTGGTGGAACAACACCTCATCTTCCACCTACGTACCTTACAGCCTTCAGGACTCAACATGGAATTCAACAATTTCAGAGCATGAATAGCCATCTTTGTTACCTACCACCACACCCCTATGTCCTGTTGTCAACCCATTTTCAACTGTTCACAGTTCCCTTTCGCACCTATTCTGTATTCTCTCCTGGTTTATGATGAGCAATCCCTTTCTCTGTTTCTCCTTTCCCCCAGCTTTCTCTCTGGCAACATCTCCATCTATTCAAGTAGCACCTTCCCCCTACCCTCCAACCCCAAATACCATCAACAGCATTAATCCCACCCTTCCCACGCTGCTTTCAGTTCTGACAAAGGGTCACTGGACTCAAAATGTTAACTCTGTGTTTCTCTCCACAGGTACTGCCTGACCTGCTGAGTTTCTCCAGCACCTTCTGTTTTTGTTTCAGATCTCAAGCATCCACAGTTCTTTGTTTTATTTCAGACAAATGGAATGAACTGAATTGGTAAATAATGCTATGGGGCAAAATCAGGAGCTTCAGCACTATCGTAGAGCAGAATGAAGAGTGTGAAGGTAGAGGTGCATGAGCAGGAAATTCAAGAGTAAAATAAATTCAAGAAAGCAGAAGTGAGGTGGCTAAATTGAAGTTTAGAAATGGTAGGACAAGGGGAACAGGAAACAAAAAGCTATTTTCTCTAATAAGGGAATCCTGGCAAGGAAGCTGTCTGAGAGATCGCTGCCATGGCAAAGATGTAGAATCCTCACCTCCCCAAGCCTAGAATTTCTCATTTTCAAGGTCATAATCTTTAAATTGGAGCTCAGTCGTCTAGGAATGGAATCAGGAAACACTTCTTTACGTACATTTTCTTATATAATTCTTATATATTATAATTCTTCTCTCGTTCTTTGCATGGGCAGCACAGTGGCTCAGCATTCAGCACTGTTGCCTCACAGTGCCAGTGAGCTGGGTATCATTCTCCCTGTGTCTGTGTGGGTTTCCTCCAGGTGCTCCAGTTTCCTCCCGAAGTCCAAAGCTGGGCAGGCCAGGTAGATTGGTTTTGGGAAATGCAGGGTTAGACAGATAGTGCTCTTTGGAGGGTCAGTGTGGACTTGACAGGTCAAATAGTCTGCTTCCCCAGTGACAAAGAATAGTAAAAGTCTGGAACTTGTGCCTGTTAAGGTGGTGGATGCTGAATCAGTTTGTACTGATAAGACTGAGGCTGTGTATTATTGTCAGGTTGGGGAACATGGTGCAAAGGAAGGCAGTGGTGTTGACGTGCAGATCATCAATGGTGTAATACAATAGTGCAACATGCTTGAGGGGTTGAAATGGCCTACTCCTGCCCTAAATTTATTTCACTGCGGCAGGAACTGTAGCTGGTATTTCTTTCTCTAAGCAAGAGGCCATTTGTAGCAGCCAGATTGGTTTTATAGAAAAATAAACACTGCAATTGTACAACATCCTTTTACATTCTCAGGTTCTTCCAAAGTACTTTCCAGGCAATGAATTAATTTCAAAGTACGATCACTTCCATTGTGGAAGAAAACTAGGCAGACAGTCCACTCATTAAAAAAATCCATCAAAAGACATAAATGATAAGCAAATCTGTTTTTAGCAGAGCTGGCTAAAGGAAGACATTGGAATAAAGGAAAATAAAGCGTTGCACTTATGTAAGGAGAAGCTGTTAGTTAAAACAAACTCCCTTCTCTTCCTTGATGAATACCACAGATCTGATTAAGCAAACGGTGTCTTCAATTCATCTCATTAAAAGACTGCATCTCCCCTTTTCCCTCACTTAATTGCAACTTCTCTGAACATCATCTTAGCTTCGCACAACTCAGCTTGGAACCCTGTTATCATGGCGATAGCAACTCTACCAAACCATGGAGAGACATAGCTCCTTTGTTTTTTAATTAATCTATTACACCAGCCACCACATAGAGTGGGTAGATTGTGTTGGCGTATGGGAATTGTGTATGAATAAATCATAGCTCATGTTGATTGTACACACTAAACCTTTTCAGAAACTGATAAATGTTTTGTACCAGCAATTAGCATTGAATGTTGCAGTTTCATTCCTAATGCAATAAACATTGGTTCATCAATAATAACTGGAAAAGAATATTGACAATAATTTTCTGAAGGAGATTTTGTTGACTCTAAATCTTGGTGACAAAATGACTTTTGAAATTAATCAATGAATTTGTAAACTTTTCCTATTTCAGTTGCAAATCATTATTATTAAATAAGGGCTAAAGTTCATTCTTTATTCTTTAACTGACACATTTGTTTATCCCCTTCACTTATAAATGAAAAGAATGAACTTGAAAAGTTTGAGTACTAATGTGCTGTCTATACTCCTGTGACAGAACAGCAATGGGCCTTATTGAACCTAACTACATCCAGAGGATTGTAGGAGAGGCCATGTTACTTGGAGCTCTGTGCACCCAGGCCCCAGTTCCTTGTGACCTGACATCCCTATGGAATAGATCCTTTTGCATATGAACAGTAACTGTGCCCAGAGTGATGGTGTAATTTCCTTTGTTCTACAGATATTAAAATAAAAGGACATGCCATTTCTTTCTGCTTGACATTCATAGAACGATACAATCTGTGTCCACTAAACATTTGGTCTGTTAAGTCTACCCTTCTGCAAAAGTAAATGATCAAGTCCTTTCCCCCCAACCCTTTCTTTGTGGCCTAGCTAAGACCTTAATTGAATCTAACTCCATAAGATTACAAAGTGCTGTCTAAGGGCATTTTCTCAGGCTGCTTTGGAATCATTCATCAGCCATTTTAAAATCTGTGACTTTTGGTTCTTGATTTTCCCACCAAGCTGAGTAATTTCCTGCCTGTACACTCTGTCTGGATCACTCTATCATATCTCTATTAAATCTTCTTTCAAACTTTTCTTCTAGAAAGAAAACATCCCCAAGTTCTCCAATCTATCCACAGAATAAAGGTTCCCCGGGGAAAAGGTGTTGGCCTAGTGGTATTATTGGTAGACTATTTATTCACAGACTCGAGTAATGCTCTGGGGCCCAGACTTGAATCCTGCCATGGCAGCTAACGGAATTAGATTTCAATAAAAATTGGGAATTAAGAGTCTGACCATCAATTTCCATTGTAGATTGTCACGAATAACCCATCTGGTTCACCAATGTCCTTCAGGGAAGGAAACTGCAGTCCTCACCTGGTCTGATTTATACGTGACTCCAGACCCACTGCCTCTGGGTAATTAGGGAAGGACAATAAACACTGGCTTAGCCAGTGAAGCCCACATCCCATGAGTAAATAATAAAACAAATCCCTGGAACCATTATTAAATATTATTTCTCTCGAAAGCTTTCTCATACTTCCTAAAGGCTAGCATCCACACACGGGCCAGATTTCTAATTGCTAGTGGGATAAGGACACTGTGTGGTCATGATTTAAAAATGCAGTCCTGGAAGATCAGCTCTGGAATGAGATGTCTGCCTGCAATTTTCAGTGTGAAGGTAGGGTAAAGAGAACAGAAATCCAATGAACGGCCCATTAAGCTCCTAACCTTGTCAGGTTCTGCACTTTTCAGTTAACGTTTCATCAAACCATGCAGTCATGTGCATATTACTGTCTAGTCGTTGAGTTTAGTGGGCGTGAAGGCACAGTTTTTCCTTTGATGTTGGAAATGATTGGGTCCTGTGTGTCTTGAACCAGATCTTGTACACGACCTCAGTTTTGCCCCTCCATTCTCCATCTTTTACCTTTATGCTTCTGGTGCTCTGAGGAGCTGCTACTGCCTTCAACAGGCAGTGGCAGGCCCCATCATGCTGTCACCTCTCTTTGTTACTGGGGGTCAGACAGATAACTCCCATCTGTGGCAGACACATATCACATTTAATTGTATTCCAAGTTTGCTTCCTTGCCAATTTATAATTAAAAATAAATAGTGTCATGGATGTCATTAGAATAATTTATAGGTTATAAAGAAGGCTGGCATTTATTGTCCATCCCTAATTGCCAAGAGGGTAGTTAAGAGTCAACAACATTGCTGTGGGTCTGGAGTCACAAATAGGTACAGCATCTAAAAAGATGGCTCCCAGGTGTCACATGACTGTTCACTGGTGGTTCACCTCAGCCAGAAAGACAGACAGGCAGTAGTGTTACCTCCATCTTGACCACAAAGGGATATTTTCAATATCTGAGTAACCCCTGGGCCAACATATTGGATCCTTTTAAACATGTGAGAAGCCAAAGCTTCTGAGTAAAAGACAAAAAAAATGAGTGGAAGGATACCCCTGAAGAATTGTAGCATAATTGCCTTTGATTTTGTTTTGGCTGACAATCATTCAACAAATGTTAACATAACCATCCTAACTTTGATCTGGATAAGGATCTGTGAGATACCATTTCCAACCAGAACCTCAAGAAGACCTCTGGGAAATCATCCTCCGAGAGAAAGAGAGAGGTCGCAGCTGAAAGCAATTCAAGAAATTAACCACAACTCTGCTGAAAGTGCCCAGGCGATCTGCAAGTGGCGCAACCACAGAACTAGTAAGGAACAAGAACTATTCTCTCTGCTCGGCGTACTGAGTTCACTTGTACAGGAGCCTTCCAAATATTCAACTACAAAGCCATCACCACTGCTGAATTCTGACTTCAAGCTTTCAAACCCTTTCCCTTGGAAAGAGAATCTACAAGCAAGTGGCAGGCACACAGCAATAATAGATATAACCCACTTACAACTTTCTAAGTATTTCTTATTTACTTTTCATCTTTGCATCTGTAGTTCAGCTAACAACCACAGAGGTACCAAGGTACAAAAAACTTAGGTACAAAGTCGTAAAAGAGAGAAACAAAATTAAAAACTTAAGCATTACAGACCAGCATAATATAAGTTGAAAAATATTGAAATAAGGTGATAGCTAACATTAAAGTCCTCCTCAATAGGAACTAGAAAAACAAAGAAATAAAAGTAAAAGTTTTTCCACGCAAAAACTAAAAGGGGCCTTAATAAACCAGATAACTTTGCAAGTTATGGGATACCCTGCAGCCACACTTGTTATTGTGACAATAGTTTTGCATTAGCAATGTAGTTAAAGCATAAAGGTAGGATCCAAAATTCAGCTTGGTGTCAGGTATCCAATTCCTTTTGAAAATCTAGTCCAGTACTTCAATTATATTTTCTAAAAGTTCATAAAAGGATTTTCTGAAGAAGGGTCCAGGCCCGAAACATCAGCCTTCCTGCTCCTCTGATGCTGCTTGGCCTGCTGCGTTCATCCAGCTCTACACCTTGTTGTCTCAGATTCTCCAGCATCGGCAGTTCCTACTGTCTCTCCTCATCTGAACCACCCTGTTTTTGTGCTCTGTGTCCATATTATAAAGCACAGGATCCCCTATGCTTTTTTATGTCCTTTCCCACCCTGTCCAGCATATTTAACAACCTGTTTATATTTACTGCTAGATCCCTTTATTCCTGCACCTCCTTTACTATTGCATCCTTGAGTTTATGTAGCCTGTCCTTGTTCTTCCTATAAATGTTTGTCACACCATACTTCCCAGCAATAAAGCTAATCTGCCAATTTTTTTTCCAGCAACCTATATTTCAATTGCCTCCTGACAGTTCACGATACTTCCAAATCTTGTGTTATCTGCACATTTTGTAACAGCCCACTTAAGTCTATGTTATTAACATGTATTGCAACTTGCTGTGGTCCTCTTTAAAATCAATCCTTTTATCAATTAAACATTTTCTGCCAGTTTTTAATTCCAATTACCCAGATTCATTCCCAACCCTCTAAAAGTGGCTAAAATAAATTGTTTTACTTTAGGTTGCTCCCCACTTCCTTTCCCTTGGGTAACCTCGAGTAATGATATCATAATCACTTTCTCCTACATGTTCCTGACTGACACTTGATTCACTCGGCACAACTCATTCCGCAGAATTCAGTTTCGTAGTGCCTTCTTCTTCAATGGGACAGAAACATACTAGTCAAGAAACTATCCTGAACAGACTTCACAAAATCTTTTGCCCTTCAAACTATTTTGTTTCAGTCTATAATAGCACAATTGAAGTTCACCAATTACTATGCTTCTCTGCACCTTGCATTTCTCTGTGATTTCCCTACAAACCTGTTCCTTTGTTGGAAGCAGTTCGGAGTGGGCTTACTGGCCTTATGAGGAAAGGCTAGACAGGCTAGGCCTGTATCCCCTGCAGTTTAGAAGAGGCAGTATTGACTTAATTGAAACAAATAAGGTCCTGAGGGGAATAGACTGGGGGGATGTTGAAGGGATGTGTCCTCTTTTGGGAGAATTTAGAACTAGGAGCTGTAGTTTCAAAATAAGGAGGTGTCATAGAACCCCTACAGCGTGGGAGCAGGCCATTCAGCCCATCAAGATTGTGATGACCCACTCTATCCCCCCCACACACACACACACACCTTTCCCCCCACTCCGTAACCCTGCATTTCACATGGCTAATCCACCTAATCTACACATCTCTGGACACTAAGTGCAATTTAGTATGGCCAGTCCGCCTAACCTGCATAACTTTGGAATGTGGGAGGAAACTGGAGCACCCAGAGGAAACCTGAGAATGTGCAAACTCCACACAGACAGCCGCTGAGGGTGCTGTGAGGCAGCAGTGCTAACCACTGAAGCACTGTGCCACCCCATTTAGAACAGGGATGAGGAAACATTTCCTTTCGGAAGGTTATGGATCTTTGGAATCCCCTTCCTCAAAAGGCAGTGGATAAAGAAACTTTAAACATTTTAAGGCAAAGGTGGATAGATTCTTGATTATGAAGGGGATGCAAGATTATCTATGGTACGTAGGATTGCAGAGTTGAGGTTAAATACCGATCAGCTATGATCTTATTGAACGACAGAGTGAGTTTGAAGAGCCGAGTGGCCGACACATGTTCCTTGCTTGTTCATGTTTATATCTTTCCCATCAGTCGATGACTGAAAATATGCAAATAAAAACTACAACAGCACCTCTATTGTTTCTTAACTTGAACCAGATGGATTCTGCCCCGACCCCTCCAGGCATATTTAATCCATTGTAACAACAACTTTAACCAATGCTGCCATACCTCTTCCATTCTTTCCTTCCCTACCTTTGCCAAATACCACATAACCAGGAATATATAAAACCCATCCTGTCCTATTTTGAGTCAGATCACCATAGTTGTCACAACATCATGTTTCCATGTGGCTACTGTACCTGCAACTCAACCTGCAACATTACTACATGCATTTAAATCCACACTCTACGAACTTAATTTATACCTAATTTTAGTCCTCCTTCATCTAATAACTCACCCAACTAGTAACTTACTACTGCTTATTTAGAGCTTTTCCTATCCAACTCTTTGATCATGCTTGTGCTTTTCATTGTGATATCCTGATTCTCAAGCCTTGTGAAAATAGTTTACATACTTTCCAATTGCCCTTGCAAATTGTCCCACAAGGGTATTGGCCCTTGGTGGAACATGTACTGGTCCTGCCTTGCCTATAACTGCTCCTAATATCCCAGGAACCTAAAGCCTTTCTCCTGCAATAAATCCCCAGCCGCACATTTAATTACTCTGTCCTCCTATTTCTACGTTCATGAGTGCATATCAAGAGGATTAATCCTGAGAAGTCTTGCCTATTAATCTTTCTCCTCATTCCCAAAATTAGTCGAGAGGATTTCCTCCCTCTCTCTACCAAGTCCATTGGTGCTAATGTGAAAACAACTTCTGGCCGTTCACCAACTCCCTCCACCCACACCCACACACACACACCCACACCCACACCCACACAAACACACACACACACACACGCACATGCACACGTACACACACGTACATACACACATGCAAATGCACTCACACATGCAAATACACATACACATACACACACATGCACACATACTCAGTATATTCTGCAGTGGATCAATCTGAATCAGACAGCAGGGAGGCAGCACACCAATCTAGATTCACAACAATGCTTGTCCAATATTCCTATTCCTGCCATGTCCCTCCAGTCAGGCCACAAGTGATATGGTGGACTTAGTTCTGGTTGCACAGGCCATGATGAGAAACTAAATCCTAGTTAGTAAGTGAGATACACAGAGGGTATTCCTGTATAGCCCACTTGCTGCTTTGGTAGTTACACATTCCTATCTGCCTCCATACTGTTAAGCAGCAGGGAGACCCCCTGGAAAAAGGTGTTATCAAAGAGACTCTCAGCTTTAAGAATAGACCACAGGGATTTCAGGCTAAAAACAGTCATTAGCTACTATAGGCGAAAAAGGAATAAAAACACTTCTCCCTCAACAGCAACGTCCCACTTGCAAATCCCTGAGGTTGGCACTCTGTTCTAACTGCACTTTTGTAAACTACCATTTACACACAAGTACTGTTTTCTTATATGAGACTTTATAAAGCACACCTGAGTTACTAACTTAGCTTCCCGCTCACTCTAATGAATATCTGCAGCTTGACAGACAACTGCAACTAACAGCAGTTCTTGTTAACGAAATAGCATAGCACTTTAACAGGAATAAAAACAAAGTGACCACCGATCTGAGGAAGCGTCACCGGACCTGAAACGTTAACTCTGATTTTTTTCTTCCCAGATGCTGTTGGTCCTGCTGAGCTTTTGCGGCAACTTTTGTTTTTGTTCCTGATTTACAGCATCCGCAGTTCTTTCAGTTTGTGGCACTTTAACACTTTGTTGGCACTGCATTTAGTTCTGTAATAACTCTGTGCTTCCACTCTGTGAACAGCAAATAGTTTTAACTTTGAAGAGCTCATGATTTACACCCAGGTCACAACTGCTAACGCTTTCTGATTACAATAATTCACTCGACCAGAACCTGATGGTTTGACAGTTAACTGGCATGCGGTTTCTGTTACTTTAGTGTAACTAACTTGTAGCTTCTTTTGCAGTTTTAAAGATCTATGTCAAATTCTAAATGTTAAAATAATGTGAGATATGCCTTCTAGAAAATTATTACTCCCAAGAAATACCTGATTCAAGTGCTCTGTAAATGTTATGCTAACTTTTGTGCTCCCACTCCATGAAAAAGGTCTGAGCATGTGCATGTACAGAGGTGACGAGCAGGAAAAGAGTACACCCAGTGGAATTCTGAAAAAGCACGAGGGAATTAGAAACAAAATGCAAATGACCTGATCTTCGATGTCCCATTCTGACACAAGAGCCTAACATACTCAGCCCAAGTCAGAAATCGAGCCTGTAGACTCACACTTACATGCCACATTTTATAGGGAAGAAATTTTCAGATAAATTTAACACTTCTTAGTAGCCAGTGTCATGAAAATATCTAAACTACCTTCATTGGGTCCAGTGGTCAATTTCAGGGTCTTTGGGCAAACTGCATTCCCAGCACTGAGCCATGTCCTGATAATTACTTGATTGACCAAACCTGCAGAATGAAGTTTTTTCAACATCAGTTTCAATTGTGAAAGTTCATACTTCACTGGTGTTATTTTCCAAATAAACACGGGAATGTGGAAATAAATATTTGCATTTCTATAGGCATCAGTATGTCTCAAAGCACTTCACAGTCAATAAGTTGCTGGAGAAATGCAGTCACCGCTGGTATATAGGCAAAAGTGGCAGCCAATTTATGCAGCTTTAAGAACAACAAAGAAGATGAGATTTTTTTCTGAAGAAGGGTCCAGACCTGAAATGTCCACTTTCCTGCTCCTCTGATGCTGCCTGGCCTGCTGTGTTCATCCAGCTCTACACCTTGTTATGTCTTAAACAAGATAAATAACCAGTTCAATCGATTTTGATGGTGGGAACTGAAATGGCCTAAATTATTTTTGACTTCATTCTTGTAGGAAAATACCATTGTGTGGAATGTATCTCAAGTGTCATGTTGGATTTCAATTTAGCTGTAAATTTATGATTCTTCAACTATGTGCTTGTTCCTCAATGCATCGTCATCTTTTAAAAAAAAATTTTAATACATTTTAATGACAATCCATGTTATAAAATGAGATTTGTTACACACTTTGTTATATGTTTCATCTCAAGCATTTTTACAGTGATCAGCCACAGTGGCATTGGTATTCACATTGACAATGATCATGTCCTTGATTCATGGAAGTACTTTTATGAATTAAAAATCATTAGTAGCTTGCTTACCAACGTTGCTATTTCCATTGATTTAACAATTTTAATTTTGCTCAGTAGTTCTCCTAATGATTACTTTGCTGCTCTTAGTCCTGAAGGAAGATTAAAATGTGGTGGTGGGGACTGAAATTGAGAAAGACCAAATTCAAGGCACCATTCTTCCAAATGAAATGTGTAGGTGTTCTGGTTTGCGATCAGTAATTTGCTGATTTTTAGGTGACTCAAATCACCCCTAGATCCCTGTTTTTGGCAAAGGACTTATTTAGGGAATGTGTAATGAAGAAGGCAGTAGACAGGTGTTTCAGGGCAAAAGAATCTCTGCGTTTATTAATTACTAAAAGGTGAGCATATTACAAAAAATAAAGGCAAATACAAAATAGCGAAATTGATACGGAGGACAGTACTTAAATACATTATTAAATTAAACACAGATTAAATGCTACAAGAAGCTAAACAGTAGTTTTAATCACAGAAACTTTAATCAGGCTTCGCACCCTTGTGGTTCCCTGCGCTTCCCTCCCTGCTAACTAGGTTGGATACTTTGGGGTCACTAGAATATAAACTCACCAATGGGGATAAACATGATTTTGAAGCACAGCTGGCTGCTCCTGCTTGCCATAGCCGGTGCTTCGATGAAGACTTCAGGCTGTATAGGCCTTCACTCTGTCTGGGTTGGGTCTGCTGATGCAGTAGGATGCATTTTGGATTTATTGGATGAGTACTTGGTTTTCCTCACTTTGTGGTGGTTTCGCGAGTCAGTTTTCACCTCAGAATGAGCCTGAGGCCTTATCAGTTGGTTTGGTGGTTTTCAGTTGTCAGGTCTGCGGGTCATGGTCGGTTGCCTTTGATTCGTCTGGCATGGGACAGGCCTATGTCAGTAAACTTTAGGATTGCCATCGGGATCTTCCAGATAACTGGGCAGGTAGTTCTTGGGCAGTAGCCCTTTTGGATCCTTCTCCTGGTGGTATCTGCAGGGATAGCTCTGGGGGTGATTCACTCTCTCAGACGAGGTCAGGCACTGCAATTATATTAATTGCAGGTCTCTTATCTTCGTGCCAAATCTGTGCTTGTCCATTGTGTTACTGCTGTTCCTTTTCAGGAAATTGACTTCCTGATAGTTAAGAGTAGGTGTAAATGTATTTTGCTTAAATGGAAAGTTTGGTATCTCTGTGCATAAATATTGATTGAAGTTGAATGTCTTGGTATCAGAATAGGCTCCATAATGTCTGAGATAACAAGGTGTAGAGCGGGATAAACACAGCAGGCCAAGCAGCATCAGAGGAGCAGGAAGGCTGACGTTTTGGGCCTAGATCCTTCCATAATGTCTGGGTTGGTGTAGCCCAAAGGGTAAAAGCTAGTTTCGGTGTTAGATCTGGTTAATTGTTCTTTTCGAGCTGAGGTATGAATTGGATTTTCAGGCTGAGTAATGATTCCAAGCAGCTACCCGCCTCCCTAACCTGTCCTCCCACCTATCCCCTCCTCCCACCTCAAGCCCCACTCCCACTTCCTACCAACAAGCCTGCTCCCGCCTCCTTGACCTGTCCGTCCTCCCTGGACTGACCTATCCCCTCCCTAACTCCCCACCTACACTCACCTTTACTGGGATAACAAGTTGTAGAGCTGGATGAACACAGCAGGCCAAGAAGCATCAGAGGAGCAGGAAAGCTGACGTTTCGGGCCTAGAGCCTTCTTCAGAAGAATTTTTCTGAAGACCCTACATGTCACCCCTTTGATAATCTACTTCCTGGAGTATCATTCTGGGTGAGCAAAAATCATCGAGACCCAAAAGCCAACTCCCCAAATTATCTGAGCCCCAGTACACATATTTCCTCGCTTTATGGACAGTGCATTGGGTCCTGAAAGGAGAACACAAGGCAGGGTTAGGGAAAGTCAAAACATACAGATATACAGTACACAGTGTACATACAGGGCACTAAATTTAAACCTTAGATACACTTTACACCCATTTGTTTTTACATGGGAAAACAAGGTACGTGCCCATCAAAGGTCCCCACCAGGAGCACAATTTTCACACACACACCTCCAGCCTGTTGTACACTTTCATTTAGTGTCGGGGTCTGTGGGCTTGATGCTGTGCCCTCCAATTGACTCCCTCTCTGGGTTAGTGTCCCCTAATGTGTTTGTTGTGTTCGTGTCTACTTGATTTGTGTTTCCCAAATTCCAGCTTGTGGAACCTTTTGGAACATTTCCAGAACTTGCTCTGTTTCCTGTGGGCATCATTCCAGTAAGTGAGTCTTCATTTTAAACCTTAGCGTAAGGGAGGTCACGGCCCATTGACCCCACTGCCCCTCAGAGTATCAAACCACGCCCTGGTCCCCTAGGGGTGACAGGACAGCCATCGAGTGAAATGTCCCCCTGACCACTGGGGCCTTCCCGTTCCCCTCCTGTCAGGGCAACCCAGCAGTGAAAATCTTGTCTATCAGACCGTCCTTCCCTGCGAACACTGAACACAAACACAGCCTCACCCTTCAGCAGTACTCAGGTTCGGCTCCATTTTAAAACAATCCAACCTCTTACACATTTCACAAAATACGTACACTCAAACTGTACAATGCCACCCATCTCTGAGTGGTCAGGCTAGAAGCTTACAGTACTGTGGCTCCTGCAGCCTCTGGTTGGCCAGTACACCAGGGATCAGGGTGTCCTTGGCTCTGGAGCTCGGGGAATTCTCCTCAGCGGTCCCCCCTTTCTAACTGGGGAACCAAGTCCCAAACTATAGGTGGGCTGGCCTCGCCTGAGGGTGTCTAGTCTGACCCCAGCTCTGCGGCCGGTAGGACCATGCCCTCCCCCAGGACCTCACCTCTGCCTATGGCTGCTGCCGGACCCGTGCCCCCACCCCCACCCCCGGGGGTTCACCCCATTCCGGGCTGCTGCCTGATTTGTGACCTGTGGAGACTGTGGCCTCCCCTGGGGGCTCTGGGGAACTTCCTGAGTCCCATATTATGGGTGGACTAACCCGCCCTGGGGGTCAGTTCACCTGCCCAGGCCCCGCAGCCTGTGGAACTCGGGCTTCCCCTGGGCCCTTCCCACCCTCCGGGGCGCAGCCCAGCTGCCTCATTACTTCATGTGAGCGCTGCACCTTATTTCCCCCAGCTAGTGTCCCCAGGAGACGGTTAAGGGCGCATCCAGCACCATCTTCAGGTCAGAGGCCACTGCTACCCCTTTGCTCCCCCTCTATCCCGGGCTGCTGTTATGAGGCCTGAGCCCCTTGGTTCCCAGCAGGTAGCTGTTTGCGTTCCTTCCTTGGCCAGTGTGCCAGCCTTGTGCTTGCCCACAGCGCGGAGTCCGGTCTTTATTCTCTCTCCCGCCTGCACAGTCAGCCCCAGGATTTTCCCTTCCTGCCAGCCCACCTGTCCCTCCTTTGGGTTCACCCTAAACCCTCCTGGCTTTAGTCACAGGCGGGGTTCTGGTGTATGGCAGTGGGGGCTCTTGTACTAGTCTCTGTGGCTGCCATCCCTGACCCTGTGAGTGCACCCCAGAATGTTTTTAAAAACTCCTCAATGTTGTTAGGTGAACGCTGTGCTACTAGACCCGGTTCCCGGACGGGCACGGGAGGATCTCTCCCCTCACTCTTCCTCCCTGAGTCGGGATAATCTTTCCACCAGTGCCCGTTCTTCCTGCACCCAAAGCAGTCGCACCTCTTATTGAGGGGGCTACCTTCCTCTCCCCTCCGGGTACCACTTCTTCTTACTCGGAGTGGGCTTCAGTTCATGTATCCAAAGTGGCACTTCCTTCCCCTGGCTGTGCCTAAATGCTAGGGACATTGCCTCGCCACTGTCTCCTCGGTGGTCTGGGGGTCTTTGGGGTCAAACCAAAGCTTGGCCTTGGTCCATACCTTCGGTAGGCTGTTGGCCACCAGGATGCAGTGCCAACAGGTTTGGCTGTGTCCCCAGAGGTTATCTCGGCTGAGGTACCCTCCTCAGCCGCTCACATAAACAGGCCTGTCCCTAAATGCCTGTGGGGTTTCCCCTGTGACATGTAGGGTATTCTCTACTCAGGAGAATGAGCTTTCATCATTGAAGCCTGTGGCTTCCAGGATCTCCTCCTGGATGGCGGCGAACCTACTCTGCACCTTCTTGCCGTCAGCCGAGAGGGTCTTGTACAGCCTGCTGTCCCCGGAGAACAGCAGCAACTTGGCCATTTCAGCATCATTACAGCCATTTAATGCTCCTGCCTGTTCCACTTCCATCAAGTGTACAGATGGGTTCCCTTTATATGTAAGCTTATCCAGGTGTGCCACCATAGCCCTGAGCTGCTGGGTTCCATATGGGGACACAAAGCAACTCTCTAGATCCCCCTTCTCCTGACCATCGTGGAGAATGCCATACTTCTGCTGTCATACCGGGTACATGGACCCTAGTCCCAACACTTCCCGCACTGGCCCTGCACCCTCAGCTCCCGCTCCACACTCCCGACTAGCCCCAACCCCCCGGCACTTTTCCCTGCAACTGCAGGAAGTGCTACACCTGCCCCTACACCTCTCCCCTCACCCCCATCCCAGGCCCCAAGAAAACCTTCCACATCAAACAGATGTTTTATGTTCCAGTGTGGTATATTATATCTGCTGTTCCTGATGCGCCCTCCTCCCGTTCAGTCTGGGTTGGGTGGCGTTAGGTCTGGTTGATTGTTCTTTTTAGAGTGGATGTGTGAATTAGATTTTCAGGCTGAACAATGGTTCCAAGCAGCTATCTGTGTCTGTGTAATTTTCCCAGAGCATAGCCCAGCTGCCTTTTATTCACTTTTTATTTGAAAAGTCCAGGATTTTTGGTCCAGTATTTGAGAATATGGGGATCTTTGCTCAATCCTACAAATGTCACTTGGGAGATTTTAAGACATTCATGACAGAAATTGCCCTGGTCTGGACTATTAATGGTGTTATGCATCTTTGAATTTTAATAGATTTGAATTACATGCTTTGCGAGACAGTAGTAGAGGAATCATTCTCTTTTGATCACAAAACCCGGAGCATTAATATTGAAGCTTTCAAAAGGTAATTTTCAGCACTGCTGAATGCAGTGACTATGAAGTTACTCTGTCTCCCAAGATTTCTCTTTTATATGCGATAATCCCTGCCGTATAATCATTAAGGTTAGAACAAGGTGGAGAAGGAACTGTCTCAAAATATCAATTTTGTTCCTCTGATGAATGTTTCCAGTGAGGTACCAATTTTTTTGACAAAGTCTGATAAAGGTAGTGGGCAATAGTGAGTCGTATTAGAGACAACAGAACAGGAGAAATGCCTCACCTTCTGTTTGATGGGAATGTCTGCTACATTAGGGCTGTCATTTATCAAATATTACAAAGCTTTAGATATGTTCATACTTTTACAACCAGTCAATAATTATATAACTCTCCAGACTTTAGTTTAATTTCATTTGCTAACTTCCATATGTTTTAGGTGCATAAATGCAAATTTATAACTCGTTATACGTCAAATTGGACTCATACTTTTTTATGGTAATTTTCATTATTTCAACATCTCAGTACATGACTGTAGAGAAGTAGGTTACACTCTCAAGGGACGCATGATGAAACAAGAAAGAAGTTCTCATCAGTGCACTTATTTAGACCAGTGGTTACTGAATGGAAGTCAGGATAGCGGTCTTAGATAATTTCCATCCCTCTAGTGGTACGTAGTCGTCTTTCCTGAAATCAGCAAACTCAGCAAATTTGGAGAGTTCAGTCAAGGCTAACAACTCACACTCACTGATTGACCTGTTGAGACATTAACAACCTTTATTTTCATCCCAGTTCAGCATTTGATGCTTGTAGTTCTGGATCGTGTGTGCAACTCTCCGAGAGCGGAGAGAATCAGTAAAACATAATCAAAGCAGCAATTTCAATTTATGAACTCTCCCAAGCTTTCTGAGTTAAGTGGTCTTCTCAGTCATTAACTAAATTAGGTACCTTTCTCCCTTTAATAGCCCTGTTGCAGTCCTTGCAGTTTTACCAGATCTTGAGTAGCTTATTTAGTGACCTTTACAGGGGCCATAGAAACCACTCTAAAGAATGGCCATAAAACCAGCTTTAAAGTTATATTTTGCAGAGCAAGAATAATAAGTGTTCCTCTAGTTCTGCAAAATGACTGCAGGCTGCTATGAACCAAACTTGACCCCCACCACCCTTGGCATAGCCTCATAGAAACATAGAAGATAGGAGCAAGAGGAGGCCATTCAGCCCCTCGAGCCTGCTCTGCCATTCTTCACAATCATGGCTGATCGTCCAACTCAATAGCCTAATTCTGCTTTCTCACCATAACCTTTGATCTTATTCACCCCAAGTGCTATATCTAGGTGCCTCTTGAATACATTCAATGTTTTGGCATCAAATACTTCCTGTGGCAATGAATTCCACAGGTTTACCACTCTTTCGGTGAAGAAATATCTCTTCATCTCCGTCCTAAATGGTCTACCCTGAAACCTCAGACTGTGATCCCTGGTTCTGGACACACCCACCATCGGGAACATCCTCCCTGCATCTACCCTGTCCAGTCCTGTTAGAATTTTATAAGTCTTTATGACATCCGCCCTCATTCATCTGAGCTCCAGTGAAAACAATCCTAACCTTGTCAATCTCTGCTCATACGTCAGACCCGCCATCCCCAGAATCAGCCTGGTAAACCTCTATTGCACTCTCTTGAGATCAAGAGTATCCCTCAGGAACGGAGACCAAAAGTACACACAATGTTCCAGGCGTGGCCTCACCAAGACCCTGTATAACAGCAACAATACATCCTTGCTCCTGTACTTGAAACCCTTCGCAATGAAGGCCAACATACTATTTGCCTTCTTTACCGCCTGCTGCACCTGCATTCGTACCTTCAGCAACTGGTGCACAAGAACACCCAGGTTCCGCTGCACACTGCCCTCTGCCAATTTACAGCCATTCAGGTAGTAATTTGCCCTCTTGTTTTTGCTTCTAAAGTGAATAACCTCACATTTATCCAAATTATGCTGCATCTGCCATTGATTTGCCCACTCACCCAACCTGTCAAGATCATGCTGAAGGATCTCTGCATCCTCACCACAGTTCACCTTCCCACCCAACTTGGTATCATCTGCAGACTTGGAGATGTTATATTTTGTTCGCTGATCCAAATCATTAATATATATTGTGAATGGCTGGGGTCCCAGCATCGATCCCTGTGTCACCCCACTAGTTCCTGCCTGCCAATTTGAAAAAGCACTCTGCTAACCAGTTTCCTATCCGTCTCAATACACTTCCCCCTCTTTCTCCTCAGGAATGGTATTGCTTTGGAGTTGGTTACAACAAGTCTGGTGTGAAGTAGGGAGTTGCATATCGTAAAATCCCTACCTTGTGGAAGTAGGACATTTGGCCCATCAAGTCCACACCAACTCTCTGAAGGGAATCGCAACCAGACCCAGGCTCAGCCCCCTACCCTATAACCCTGCATTTCCCACGGCTAATCCACCTAATTTGCACATCCCTGGACACTGTGGTCAATTTGGCATGGCCAATCCACCTATCCTGAACATCTTTGGACTGTGGGGGGAAACTGGAGCAGCCAGAGGAAACGCACGCAGACACGGGGAGAACGTGCAAACTCCACAGAGAAAGTCACCTGAAGGTGGAATCGAACCCGGGTTCCTGGCTCTGTGAGGCAGCAGTGCTAACCACTGAGCAACCGTGGTACCCACATGGGCACCTGTTTCTCGCATGCAACTTGCCACATTCATTCAAATGAGGCCTGATTCTCAATTATCCTGTGGACACACAAAGCACCTTTTTGGTTGTAGACTCTGACGCTGAATTTGTTCAGAGTCTAACTGAACAAGGAGTTGAGTTGACAGTCTCCATGCCTGTCAATTGTCCAGTAGAAGACACATACTAACTAGTTATTCTAATTATAGTTAGCAGTACCTTTTGTGACTTAAATGTAAGTAATTTAAGAAAGAAAATCTCTAATTACTAGTTTATTAATCAATGTTCCACTCAGCGCAAATGTGCCGGAAGCAACATCAAATAGAAATTAACTTTATTCTTGTCAAATTAGATGAGTTTGTCAGATGGGCACATTAGTGGCAGATGGAAGTTAACCCTGAAAAGTATGAGCTGATGCAGTTTGGAAGAAGTAACAAGACAAGGAAGTATTTAATGAATGGCAGGACAGCAGGAAGCTCAAAGGACTGGGGAGATCTTGGAGTGCTTGTCTATAGATCTCTGAAGGTGGCAGGATGGATCAATAGGGCTGTTAAGAAGGCATACAAGATGCTTGCCTTTATCAGTTGTGGCAGAGGTTGTAGGAGCAAGGACGTTATCCTGGAGCAGTACAAAACTTTGGTTGGGCCACAGCTGGAGTGCTGTGTGCTGTTCTGGTAACCACACAAGAGGAAGAATGTGATTGCACTAGAGGGATGTGGAGGAGATTCAACAGGATGTTACAAGAGATGGAGCAGTTTAGCTCTGAAGACAAGCTGGATAAGCTCAGGTTGATTTCATTAGAGCAGAGAAGGCTGATTGAGGACCTGATAGAGGAGTATAAAATTAAGAAGGGCATAGACAGGGTAGAGAGGAAACAGCTGTCCTCCTTCATTGAAGGGTCTGTAATGAGGGAGCATAATTTTAAGGTAAACAGAAGGGGGTTTACAGAGGATTTATAAAAAGACTTTTCACCCAGAGGGTAGTAGGAACATGGAATGCACTGTCTGGGAGGGTGGTAGAGGCAGGAAACACCACAACCCTTAGAAAGTGCTTGGATGTCTTAACAATCAAAGCTCTAAGCCAAGAGCTGGAAAATGGAATTAGTGTAGATAGGTCAGCACAGACCAGATGGACCAAAGAGCCGCTTCTACATTCTAAGACTCTACAACTCTATAATAGAACCTGAAAAGGTCTTGCACTTAGTTTTTTTTTCAGTGTTTTCCAGCTGTATTGAATAATGTGTTAATGTCTCCAAATATTTTCAATATATTTAGACATGAGAGCCAGTTCTAAAAGTCAGCCAGGGTATATGTTTACATCAAATGAATTCAATCCTATGGTTATTAGAAATTAAATACTGGCTATATTTTACACCGATGCTTAATATGATGCAGTAATTTATTTGGTGTCAAAACTTCATTTTTACCTGATCGGGCAAGCACTATAAGTCCATCCCCAAGTTTTTCAATATAAGGTTCTACCATGATGGTTAGCACTGCTGCCTCACAGCACCAGGAACCGGGTTCAATTCCACCCTCGAGTGACTGTCTGTGTGGAGTTTGCACCTTCTCCCCGTGTCTGCGTGGGTTTCCTCCAGGTGCTCCGGTTTCCTCCCACTGTCCAACAATGTGCAGGTTAGGTGGATTGGCCATGCTAAATTGCCCACAGTTTTCAGGGATGTGTGGGTTTGGTGAGTTATCGGGGGATGGGTCTGGGTGGGATGATCTGAGGGTCGGTGTGCACCTGTTGGGCCGAAGGGCCTGTTTGCACACTGTAGGGATTCTATGGACTAGTACCACCAGTAGTTTGAACAATGAGCGGGATACGTATTATGAACGTGTATGCTAAAGGAGGAATTTTAATCAAACTTAAAGATCTTTTAAGGATTTAGGACCACTTATATCTAGAGCCATAAGAGAGCCTTCATAAAATAATGAGGATAAACATTTGATTGATGTAATCTGTGAAGGAATATTGTTGACCTACAAAGCCACTGTCAGAATCTTTCCCAGGAAGTGGAGGGACAGGCTATAATGGCCTGTTCAAAAATATTCCCAATGTTAGAATTTGTGTTTGTTAAAGACATTTGGGACAAGCAGAAGTAAGTGTTGATGTGGAATTAAAAGTGACAAGTGTTTGTTATCCGAATTCCTCGTTTAATGTAGAGTTCTGTGGGAGTCAGATCATCCTAAATGGTGGGAAATTAATTGCCTTGATATTTAAGAACTAAACCCAAAACCTTCCAAAAATGATGCATTACTGCCCTGAGCAAATAAATGCCAGTAAAGATTAGAGCTAATGTTGTTTGTGAGTAGGTGGAGACTTAATGTTGCAGAATCACATTATTTTCTTTTATGCATTAGGCAATAACTTGTTCTATGCCATAAGGAGACGTGCACATTTCAGGAGCGAACATCCACGCTAATCATGGGATGGCTGGGATGACTCACAAATGGGCTTTTTAAAAGCTGAGCTGAAACAATTTGACCAATTATGAATTGTATTTGAAGAACGTTGGCTCTTTTGTTACACATGTCACACTGTATTATTGACAATAACAACACAAGAGCAAAGTCCTACAAATGCTGAAGTATACAATAAAAGCAGAAGAAGTTGCACTTACTCATTAGGTGAGGCAGCATCTGTACCCTTTCATCAGCACCGGAACAAGTTAGATTTGTAACAAGTTAGGTTTTAACCAAACGAGCAGCAAATGCAACATACAGGATGGGAATAGAAGAAAAGAACAAAAGGGAAGTGCTATGGTTGGCGAGCAGGGGAAAAATTAAATGACAAAAGGGTAAATGGTACAAGATGGAGCGGAATGAAAACGTAACAAATGAAGAAACAAAAGATGAATGGCAGAATGGTAACTGGCATCTGAAAACAAAATAAAATCCAAGATGAGAAATGAAAATGGAAGCAAAACGGAGGCAGAGATTACAATCTGGAATTGTATTCAGTGTTAAGTCTGGAAGGTTATATAATTCACAACTGAATAGATAAGATACTGTTTCTACAGCTTACATGGAACTTTACTGTGGCGCAGTGTGGAATGTTGAGGGGGTAGAAATCAAAGTGGGAGCAAAATGACAAGAACTTTGGGTAAGGCTTGCAGACTGCACAGAGCTGTTTCCAAGAGCTGTCATTCAATCTGTGCTTTAGGGGTGCCCAATATGGAGAAGACCATATTGTGAGCAGCAAATACAGCGTGCAAATTAAAAAGAATTACAATTGAATCACTGTCTAAGCTGGAAAGATTATTTGGGCTCGTAGATGATGAGAACAGATGACACAAAAAAGGTACGTTTTGCATCTCCAGTGTTTGTAGAATGGGAGTCGCGAGAAAGGCAAAGAATATTGGGAGTGATTGAGGTGTGAACCAGGATGTCACCTTGTATTCCTTTCACTTTAATGTACTACTTTTGCTGTCCACCATGCAGACTGCTCTATAATGAGGATGTACAGCTGTTGGTGGGTCAAACAAAACCATTGCATCATCTCATTTCCAGTGGGATGGAAAATCACAGTCACTGCTTTCTTGCAGACCTATGTGTGTTAAAGTAGCAGACCCATCACCAAAAACACATGGACAGCAATGCTGCAATAATGCTCACCACCACCTTCTCAACAGCAGGTAGGGATTGACAATAAATGCTGGCCTACTAGTAACCGTCCCCCCCATCTTATGAATGAATTAAAGAGGAAGAAATTTAATAGGCAATTTAACTTAATCCTTCCAATCTCACAGGTATCCCTTTGTCTGGCAAGTTCAAGTTAAATTTCAGAGAAGGAGTTAATATAGAAATTCACAGCATTTAAGGAGGTCAACCAACAATCAATCTGTCCCGTTATGACTCGCAAAATCTAGAACTAATTGCATTGCCTTGCTCTTTGTTAAATTGTATATGACAATGCTAAAATAGTCACTCAGATCTGTTCGCAGGTTTAGCCTTCTCTCTGGGATGAAAAGTAATTGCTCAACAACAACAACTTTCATTTAATCAATATCTTTAATGGAGACACTTCCAATAGATGGGAAATAAATTGTGCTGGAAACAGAAATCAGAAAGTTTCACAGACAAATCTTGACAGGAGAAGAACAACCGTACCACAGGAAAGCAACGGAAGTATCCACTTTATAAAGGCACACTTGTCAAACCAACACAAAGGGCAGACCGATACTAACAATTAGTGTCAATACAGCGGAATAAAAGAGCCTCTCAAAAAGCGCAAGTGTTAAACTATGACAAACCAATGCTACATTTGTAAAACTATAGCGCACTTCCAAAAGATGTGCGGAAGTTAATGCAGTAGAACCATCAGCATTAACGATACTCAATATCTTCCAAAGAAACTGATGATCTGTTCGACTTAAGTTTGATGGAACCCATTTCTATTGATGAACATCTCATGAATTTTAATTAACTGGTACAGTGCATTGTCTTGTTAGATGCAGAAGAAGCAAAGTTACTGCCTACTGCGATGAAGTCACATGTTTGAGTTGAAACAAGTAGCGAGGGTGAAGTTATGCTACCCTCAGCATCCTTGACATTGAAGAAAAGTTCAACTAATTCCAAAAAACAACTGATCCAGGAACAAACCATTTTCAACCAGCCTGTCAACCAGTAAAGGGCAACACGGTAGTTCAACAGATAACACTGCTGCCTCACAGTGCCAGGTACTTGGGTTCAATTCCACCCTCAGGCGACTGTCTGTGTAGAGTTTGCACATTCTCCCCGTGTCTGCGTGGGTTTCCTCCAGCTGCTCTGGTTTCCTCGCACAGTCCAAAGACGTGCAGGTTAAGCGGATTAGCCATTTTGAATTTCCCATCGTGTCCAGGGATGTGTAGGTTAGGAAATGCAGGGTTGTAGGGTTGGGGGGGTGGATCTGGTGGGATCTCTTCAGAGGGTCATTATGGACTTGATGGGCCAAATGGCCTGCTTCCATTCCGTAAGGGGGATTCTCTAATTCTAAAGATTTCTTTAGGCTTTCTAGATTTATGATGAATTCTATTAACATTACCTTCACGAGCAATACGAGAATTGTTTTATACTGTCAACAGGAAAGAAACTTGCTCGGTTACAGATGTTACATCACCAAATAACCTCTAGCTAGAAAAAAAAATCAAAATTGTTTACCGCAAGAAGTGCATATTGAGATCAGGAATGAGCAGTACAACTCACCTGAACCCACCAAGGAAGCAATACCTTAAGTTTTTCAGACAGCAAACAGATGTATGAATAAATCCACACAGCAGTTTGAGTACATTTCCAAGCTCAAGTGCAATTTTTCAATCCTCTGTACCACAATGGAAGATGGGAAAATGTCTCATTCACCAGTAAGACACCCACAGAGAGAAAATGAAGAAGTCCAACCTGCCTAACAAGTTGAAGTAGAGAGTTTGCATACTTTAACAGATGTATTATTTGCAGATTGAGCATGAAGATTCATCTGAACAAAATGGAGATGAGTTGTACAGAACTCCCTGGAAGCCAGACCAATGCCCATAGCCTTGGGAATGGTCAAAAAGAAGAAATTGACTGGTCTAAATATCCAAATGCTGTAAAGAAAAACAGCATCCATTTCAACAGAGTATCAGTCTTCCACTATGAACTAGTTGAGATTATAAGTGGCCAAGAAAATGTTAAGGAGAAACTACCTGAGTCGGCAGTGAAGAGCTTCTCTGCAGAGGGAAATGAGGACAGGAAGGTCCTCCAGATAAAGTGATGGACCAACTCTTGGGTTTAACAGGAATAACATCTTCAGTGGAGATTTTCTAGAGATACAGATCCTTCAGTTAGAAATGATTTCTAGAAGACCAGAATCATGGTCAACAGTCCTCAAGTCAAAGCAGTAACCTACATCTTCTTGGCAAGATAGGTGTCTCTTCTTGTTGAGCCTCACCAATGGTTCATCCCGAACCACAGTTAACCATACAGGCCTTTAGACCTACTACGGAAAGGAGGATTTGTGTCCTTCATTTTACCATCAGGAATCAGGAGTGGAGACTGCTGCTTGAAACCATACATGCCACATATAGATTTTTATTGCCTGGGGGAATCAGTTTTCCATATTTACATTGAATGTTTTCGTTTGTAGCCCCTCTTTAGTTTCTTGAAGGGGTTGTTCCTAAATTTCTGGTTGAACTTCAGTCCCATGTTTCTGATCGATGGACACCCCATGTGGGGACGGTCAGGCAGGTTGGAGGGGGGGTGCAGGAGGGGTGCCTCCTCTAACGCCTCCTCCTGGGCATGGCCAAAATGGCCATGAACAGGTGCAGGCAGTGGGACATGGGGGCGGTTGTACCTGAGTGTCTGATCCCCTTTCTCAGTTACGTCCACGCTTGGCTGTCCATTGGGAGGGAGCTTGCAGTGCCCACTGGCATGATAGATGCCTGTAGAGACTGGTGGCACAGCAAGGGCCGGGGTGTATCAAGACCCTGGACAACATTATTTTGATGTGATACATTTCTGTTCCCTTCTATAACTTTCCATCAATCATTAGTTTGTCTTGTTGTAACAGTACCCCTTCTGGGGATTTCTAGCTTGATTCTAAAAGAATAAAAAAAAATTGTTGACAGTGCTCTAAACTGAGCTATTAGTGGTTTGTTTTGCAAAGCAAATGAGAGGGCTCTCAATTATTTGCCGGCTACCGCTGTAATATTTGAAAACTATCAGTTCTTATACCTTCTATTAATTCAAGTTGATTCCACTTTATCATATTATTATTTTCCTATTGCTGAGTTAAATGTTCCCATTAAGAGTTTCCAATATACTACTGATGGCAGGCCAACTGGCTTATAGATCTCTACTTTCTCACTCCTTCCTTTCTTACAAGAAAAACAGTAAGAAATCACATGACACCAGGTTATAGTCCAATAGGTTTTATTTGAAAACCCAAGCTTTCGGAGTCTCACTCCTTCTTCAGGGGTTAGTGAGACAGGCTAGTATCAGACACAGAATTTATAAGTAAAAGATCAAAGGGTCACACCACAAGTGAGGGTGTACTAAACAAACCTAAGATGCTGTTAAATCTTTAATCAGTTAGAAGGTTTTGATTGATTAATATGTATATGTAAATCCCCAAATTCCTTTGAAGTCACTGTCCTGAGAAAACTAAAGGTTTTAGCAGGGTAAAGAAGAGGTGACAGTTTAGGTCAGATGCTTTGTTTAGAATCTGCTTGTGTTTTGGTTTGGAGTCAGACTGGTTTTATTTCTAAAGTAAGAATTTGTAAAACAATTTATTGACTGATTGTCTATAAATTGAGTGCTTTTTGAACGAAATGGAATGTATCTGCAAATATAAATTCACCCCATAGATTTTCGTGTATGTATGTATGTATGTATGTGTGTGCGTGTGTGCGTGTGTGTGAGAGAGAGAGAGAGGGAGAGTCAATGTATGTGTGCGCTTGAGAGATGTGTGTGTATGAGAGAGTGAGTGTATATGAGTGTGTGTGTGTGTGTGAGTGAGTGTGTGCGTGCGTGTGTGTGAGATGCAGTGTATGTATGAGAGAAGATCTACGTGTGTGTGTGCGCGCGCGCGTGTGTGTGAGAGACAGTGTGTGCATGAGAAAGGATCTGTGTGTGTGTGTGTGTGTGTGAAAGTGTGTGAGAGTATGTAGTGTGGTGGGGTCACCTGTAGTGTGATATGAACCCAAGATCCCAGTTGAGACCATCCTCATGGGTACCGAACTTATCTATGAGCCTCAGCTCAGCGACTCTGCACTGTTATGTATCCTGAAGTCCACCTTGAAGGAACGTTTACCCAAAGATCTGAGGCCAAATGTCCTTGACCGCTGAAGTGTTCCCTGATTGGGAGGGAACATTCCTTGATGGTGATTGTTGCGCGGCATCCATTCATCTGTTGTCGTAGCGTCTACATTGTTTCACCAATATACCATACCTCGGGGCATCCTTGCCTGTAGCATATGAGATAGACAACATTGGCCGAGTCACATGACTATCTCCCATGCACGTGGTGGGTGGTGTTCCCACGTGTGATGGTAGTGTCCAAGTTGAAGATCTGACACGTCTTGCAGAGGTTACCATGGCAGGGTTTTGTGGTGTTGTGGTCGATGTTGTTCTGAAGGCTGGGTAGTTTGCTGCGAACAATGGTCTGTTTAAGGTTTGGCGGTTGTTTGAAGGCGAGAAGCGGAGGCATAAGGAAGATCTTGGTGAGGTGCTCATTGTAATCGATAATGTGTTGAAGGCTGCAAGGAACGTGGCGTAGTTTCTCCGCTCCCGGGAAGTGATGGACGACGAAGGGCACCCTATCGAATATATCCCATCTCTGTCTTCTGAGCAGGTCGTTACGTTTCTCACTGTGGCACGTCGGAACTAGCGATGAATGAGTTGAGCATCGTATCCTGTTCCTACAAGGGCGTCCCTCAACACCTTCAGGTGTTCGTCTTGTTCCTCCTCATCCAAACAGATCCTGTGTATGTACAGGGCACAAACTAGCAACACTGTTCTGCTGGGAGGACCTCTGTAGAACTAAATTAATAGGAAAGGAATCTGACTCAATGGCTGCCGATAAATACACCCAGGGACTGGGACTGTGGTAATAAGAAGATTATGATGCACAATGTAATAATAAAAATTAAGTGGCAGGAGGTGTGCACATTTTCTTATGCAAATCTGCCTGGCAGCAGGTTTAAACAGGCCATTAAAGAAGATTAGAGGTATTTATTAATTAGAAATGATGTTTAATCAGTTTCGAACTTTGTACTTCACTCTGCAACTCGTAGTCTAGCCAGCTTTAATCTCCAAAGTGACATTATTAACATAAGGTTTTGAAGAATAGAGTTTCATATGAATTTACTAGTTTGAATTTACTGCTATTTCACATTGGTTTTGGCTACTTCAAATGCTTAGTCCTTCTGTTTTAATTGAGGTTATAACAACTTTGTGCATTCAGGATAAAGAATAAAAGCCTATAGTTCATGCCAAGAGAATGGAATTATACGGTAAGAGATCCCATTCACGCTCACAATAAACTCAAGGGATCTTTACCCTATGCACAGATAATAAAAGCAAGACATATACAAATGACTAGATGTGTTACACTCCTTTTTTACTGTTGAAGGTGAATGGTATTAATAAAGTGCTCAACAAGAGATAATTCAAGAATGAATTACAGCTCCCCATAACCAGTAAAGCATTACTGTAAAGCTTTCTTGGCCAGCTATTGGTCACTGATCTGTCTAATAATACATTTTATATATTAGAGTGGTTTAATAGAACTGACTGTGGGGCTTCTTGAAGGACTAGAAATGGTAACAGGTTATTAAAAAAATCAATTTTTAAAAAATGTGCTGTCAGAAGTGTACCAGCATGTATTACCTCTAATTTTTTTTATGTAATGAGTACTTTAATGAAAAGTTCTCTTATTGCTGTACATACAAATTGCTATGTAAAAAATGTGTGTTTTCCACAGGAAGTAAACGGGAGAATCACATTGGTCTACACAACAGTGAATATAGGTTCCTTCTTCGTGTGTTCACATTCGTTTTCATTTGTTAGCCTTTAATGCAAAAAACTCCAGTATAATACACTCGTAATAAATAATCTCAACTTGTGTATTACCAAAGCTTTCTCAATAGAATTACTTTGCACATTCATCTACATTTGTATTCCTTTCTTAAAGCTGAGGAAAACTATCAGTCAGCCCAATGAACTCTACACACAGTCACATTCCTCCAAGTTACTATTTCATGCAGGTAGAGGTTTAAACCTTGTGTGTTTTGAGGTATGTACTTTCACTCACCACCTAGAAAAGTCAATGATCTCATTATTCTAAGATTATGTGAATTAATATATGATTTAAGTTAGTTCAGTGTCAAATATTGTCTTGTTGGATCTTACAGTTATATTCTACACAGTGGAAATTCATTTTCAATGACATTGTGTAACCAGTTTGCATTAGAAGATCCATTTTCTTTTCTATTTTTGTCATATGAGCATTGATAGTAAGGGCAGAAGTTATTACCCATTCATAAATACCTTTGAGAAGATAGTGGTGAGCTGCCTTCTTGAAACTTCTCTGTTCACAGTGCTCTTAGGGAGAGAATTTCAAGGCTTCTATTTATCAATAGCGTAGAAATAGTGATGTATTCCCTAGTTAGGATGGTGTATGACTTGGAGGGGAAGCTGCAGGTGATGGCATTCCAATGAGTCTTCTGCCCTTGTCCTTCTATGCGGTTATTTGTTTAAATAGTACAGTTGAAGTTGCCTTGGTGAATTGTTGCAGTGTATCTTGTGGATGGTACGCATTCCGTTACTTTTGTTTCAATAATGGAATATTGAATGTAGAAACATAGAAAGGGCAGGACTATGCCATTCAACCCTTAGAGCCTGCTCCACCATTCAATGTGATCATGGCTGATTATCGAGCTCAATACTCTAATCCTACCTTCCACCCCAATATCCCTTGATCCCTTCAGCCACAAGGACTATATCTACATCTTGAAAACACAAAATATTTTGGCTTCAACCACTTTCTATGGCAGTGAATTCCACAGGCTCACCACTCTCTGGGTGAAGAGATTTCTCCTCATCTCAGTCCTAAAAGGTTTACCCCTTATTCTTAAACTATGGCCCCTGGGTTCTGGACTCCCTTGCCATCAGAAATCCTTTCTGCACCTAACCTGTCTAATCCTGTTAGAATTTTACAGGTTTATATGAGATCCACCCTCATTTTTCTAAATTCCGGTAAATACAATCCTAAAGAACTCAATCTCTCCCTATACTTCAGTCCTGCCATCCCAGGGATCAAATATTTTAGGTTAGGCACTGATGAAGCAGATTGCTTTGCGCTTGAGCTTCCTGAGTGTTGTTAGAGCTGTACTCATCCAGACAGGTGGAGGCTACTCCATCACACTTCTGACTTGTGCCTTGGTTAATGCCATCTTGAGAAAACAAGAAGTGAATAACTCATAGCAAAATTCCCAGAGTTGAATTTTCACTTTAGGGTTGGGAACCAAGCCACCACATCAGTTCTAGGTCCTGACTCTGTACCTGATATGACCCAGTTTTCAAATGCAGAACTTTAATTGGTGTTGGGAAGAGTTTGCCACCCAGTCACTGGAGCAGTCATGGAGGCAAGACTTCGATGCAGATGGCCTATAAAAAGGTGAGCAGCAGTCATGACTGAGCCATTCAGATGGATGCCTAGAGGTGGATTCACATCATGCGAGAACAGGCCAATGATATTCCACGCTTCTCCAGAGATTTTGATGAAGGCTGTGGCTGCAAGGCATGAGACCATAGGGCCCACAAAGCATTCAGTCATTGTGGATCAGAAGGAAACGCTCCAATTACAGCTGCCTGGAAAGACAAAGCGTCTGCTGGCTCCAGGCTCTGTCTTGTACCAGTAACTGACTTAAGGATGCTCCAGCCTATGTTTGGGTAGCACCTTTTCATCATTCTGCAATTTCTTGGTTTCTCCTTTGGCCTCCATCTTACTCAGAAGGATGCACCTCTTCCTGCTACTACACACTTACAGCGGTTTGACCCATATACTGCTCCCTCTGGTGGTACTCCTACATTTAGCAGAGCTTCCTCTGCTGATCTCTGATGCCTAAGTGATGCCAGCATCCTGATTTCCCTCTCAGGTCTTGAACAAACTAGTAGTTAGAGATATATGTCCCGCATCACCCGCAATGGTAACTCTCTGTCACTAATTGAGCGACTGAGTGTGATTATTCATTGTCCATGCCTGTTCCCCTTACCTGTGATTTAAGATCCCAAATGGGTCAAATGAAGACTTCGAATTAGCTCTACAACTAATAGCTATTTCACTGGTGATGTGGTGGATTTCAAACAATCCACGCACCCTCTCCCTTACAATGAAAACTACATCAAATTCCGGAAAGAGAAGGATCCAGGGTCATTCTCCGGGGACACAATATTCTGTTCTCCTCTCTACCAACAACTAAAAATCCAGACCTCTTTGTCTGACCTGCTTTGATTTATGTGGCTGGTCCCGTGAAGTTCCTGGTCAACAGTAACCCCCCACCAGGGATGTTGATAGCTGGGCACTCAGAGACGGTAATGCCAGTGAGCTTCAAGGCAAGATGGTTAAATTTACTCATTGGAGATTTTTTGCTCATACGTTGTGAACATCATTGGTGAGGCCATTACTTGTTACAAACACTTAGATTATGTTGAGACCAATGATGAGCCAACCGCATTGCTGCGAGTCTGAAGTCATATGAAAGCTAGGCTGGGTAAGAAATGAAGATTTCCTTCCCTAAAGGACGTGGGTGAAACGGATTTTTACAATTGATGGTAACCCTATTGTCACAATTACTGAAACTCACTTCAATATTCCACCAGCTGCCTGCGTCCTCCGGAATATTTACCTGGGCCTCTAGAGTATCAGTCCAGTAACATTGTCACCACCAAAACAAACATTCCTGCCCTTCCTAGTCAAGATGGTCATTGCCCAGCACATGTGAGGCAGCAATGTGACTTTCCACTTGGCAGTCCTGGCTGATATTCTCCAGTCTAAAGCATAGCTTTGTGGGAATGTCTTCAACAGATGCACTGCAGCAAATAAAAGCAAGGACTAGACAATAAAAATATTGATTGCCAAATAAAGGGCAGTTTGTTCTCCTTAAAAATATTCTTGGTCAGCAGCTAAACCTCAGCTCATGGACCAACTGTTACTTGGATAAGCGAAGATAATTTAATTATTATTTTAGCACAGCCATTATAGTTTCACTGAGAGTACATTTGTAGTCTTCTATTAACCTTAGCTATTTAGTTTATGGAATATCTGCAACAACCTACTCAGCCTTCAGATATTCATTGGCAATGAACAATGCTGCAAATAGTTGAAATCAATATGACAGAATTAAGAGTGATATGTGCTGCATTAAAGCTCTGTCTCCTGTTGCATTGATATAGATCCAGGTTTTATATGAAAGAAGATATCTTAGAGGCTTGTAAAGCTTCTGTGTCAGCTACAGTGCAGATGGTAGCACCCTGATGTCTGAGCTTCTGGGTTCAAGTCCCACTCTGGGTCTTAAGCCACGAAAATCAAGGCTGACACTGCAGTGCCATACTGAGTGGCGGCGCTGTTTTTTAAAAATGCAATGTTAAATTGACACGTCATCTGCTTGCTTGGGTGGATACAAACCATCCCAAGTCACCATATCATAGGACAGCAGGGGGACTGAGGTGTCCTATCCAATGTTTATCCATCAATCAACACCTTAAAAAGTCTGGTTGTTACCACATTGGTATTTGTGGGGGGGTGGGGTCACGGTTGTTGTGTGCCACATTCTGTACATTATAACAATGATTGCAGTTTAAGAGTACTGTGTCTATAAAGTACTTTGAGATGTCTGGTGGCTGTGAAAAATACTGTATAAATATAAGTCTTTCCTTCCACTTTATGTTAGAGTTTAAATCTTCTGGAATAGATGGTGAAGCACCTGTCGTGATCAACTCAGCAGGAAACAGGCCGGAATTGTGACTTGTGTTGATGCTTTGGATGACGTCTCACTGAGGATTATTTCCATCGTTAAATTTTCCAATGATTGTTGGGATAGAAATTTATCCCTGGTTTTTTCCCAGTCCCAGAATTCATACAGCTTTAGTCATGTGGCTTGGCACATTGAAGATCTTAGGTCAAACTTACTGAAAATTAACAAAGTGTCATTTTCATCAAGTTTCATGGAGAGTTTCTCTCTGTGAGGTCCACTGAGTTTTCTCACATAGTCATATTAATTTCACTTCATTAACCACACACCATACCCCTATCACATCCAGATTATCTGTCACTCCCATTCACCGCTGCTGGAACATCCAGGATCCATCGTATCAGTGCTGATGTCAGACTCCTATCTACTGACTTCAGTTCCGCCTTCAACACCATAATACCAAAAACTCATCTCCAAACTCTGAAATCTAGGACTCTGCTCCCCCATCTGCAACTGTATTCTTAACTTCTTGATGCATAGACTGCAATCAGTAAGGATAGACGACAATACCTCCTCCACCATAATCCTCGACACCGGTTCTCCACAAGTTCTGTGTACTCAGCCCCATACAATGCTCCTTATACACTCATGACTGTGTGGCTGAATTCTGCTCTACCTCCATTTACAAATTTTCTGATGACAACACCATAGTAGGTCAGATCTCAAACAACGATGAGACAGTGTAAAGGAACAAGATAGAGAACTTAATGGCATGGTGTAAAGACAACAGTCTCTTCCTCTGAAAAATGAAGGAGCTGGTCATTGGCTTCAGGAAGCAGACTGGAGGGCATGTTTCTGTCTGTGACAATGGTGCTGAGGTGGAGGTGGTCGAGAGCTTCAGGTTCCTAGGAGGAAGTATCACCAGCAATCTGTCCTGGTCCATCCACGTCGATGCGATGGTTTAGAAAGCACACCAACGCCTCTAATTCCTCAGAGGGCTAAGGAATTTCGGCATGCCCACAGTGACTCTTACCAATTTTTGTAGACGTACCATAGAAAGTATCCAATCCGGATGCATCACAGTTTGATATGGCAACTGCTCTGCCCAAGCCTGCAAGAAATTACAGAGAGTTGTGAACACAGCCCAGTCCATCACCAAACCAGCCTTCCATCCATTGACTCTGTCGGCACTTCCTGCTGCCTCGGGAAAGCAGCCAACATAATCTAAGACCCCTCCCACCCCAGTTATATTCTCTTCCAACCTCTTCCATTGGGCAGAAGACACAAAAGTTTGAAAACATGTACTAACAGATTCAAGAACAGCTTCTTCCCCACTGTTATCACAGAGTTATGAACTCACCTCTCATATATTAGAGTAGGTCTTTCTTTGCACTTTCTCTGTAGCTGTGACACTATATTCTACATTCTGTTCGATTACCCTCTTGGACTGATGTAAGATATGATTTGCCTGGATAGCAAGCAAAACAACACTTTTTCACTATATCTCAGTACATTAACAATAATCAAATCAAATGAAATCAAATCAAATCTTTGAAAGGCTGCTGTTCATCCAGTCAAGTGCTGGCAATCCAGAGCCTAACCCTCACCCTAACCATGCACAGTTTGTGTCATTTGCCCTGACATGGCAGCCAAGTGAAATTGACACCCCAATTTGCAGGCAGGCACTGAAGGTCCTGGAGGATGAGTGATGCAAGGGGGGTGTGTCCTCCTCCTGAGGACTGGCAGAAGAAGGCACAATATCAGAGTTAGCCAGCCTGGTCTGAGGTTGCCACCTGGGTCGGTACAGTCTCCATGGTCCAGAGTAATGACAAGCAGTGCCGCAAGGAGGTCAATGACCTCCTCCACTCTGCCAGGGTAAGTATCACCATCTTCCCTTTGCTACCTTACCCTCACTCTATCTCTATCACTGCACCCATCTCCACAGGCTCATGCCCTACAACTCTCACCATTGCCTGAATCATCTTCCCTTGTTCACACTCACCAGCAAACTCCCTTTTATCATGAACTCAGCATTGCTGCTACACTGCCTACTCACTCACTTGGGACACCTTACCACCTTTACCCCAACTGCATCAGCACTAATAACTATGCCAGCCAATTTCAGCTCCATCAATCCCTCCTTTTCTCTTTCTCCAGGAGAAAACAGCATAAAGTAGGGCAGAGAGAGCCCAGATGTATGATGGAGTTTCTGAGATTTTAGTGCACACCACTGTGCGGCGAATATCTTTCCTCTTGTTGATGAGAATTGGGAGCGATCCTGTGAAGATGTTCTCCTGTGTATCTTGTAAATGATAGGCAGTCTTTGGGGAGTCAAGAGTTAGTTACTCATGGTAGACTTCCTAGCCTCTGACCTGCTCTTGGTACCATATTATTTAGAGGCTGGTCCTGTTCAGTTTCTCGTTAATGGTAACCCTCAGGATATTAATAGTGAGGGATTCAGCAATGGTAATGCCAAAAGGCAATAGTTACATTTGTTCTTGTTGGGGATGAGCATTGTTTGGCAATTTTCTGAGGTGAATGTAACTTGCCACTTATCAGTCCAGAACGGGATGTTCTCCAGGTCTTGCTGCATATACACATGGACTACTAAAATATCTCAGAAGTCAGGAATGATGTTGAACATTGTGCAATGTTCTTCATCTTCATCACCACAACATTTGGAGATCACTCCTTCCACAGGGCAGGATGAATTTGTTGCATGCAGTCAAGTATGTTTTTCCCACTTGTTAACTCCCTCACCACCTCCTGCGAACCTGGTCTAGCAGCTGCATCCTTTAGTACTACACCAGCTTGGCCATTAGTGCTACTGCAGCGTCACATTTCCTGATGGATATTGAAGTCCCCCACTCAAGTGCATTCTGTGTCCTTGCCACTCTCAGTGGTTTTGCAAGGCTCTGTTCAACGTGGAGGAGAACATCAGCGAGGGTGGGTGGGGGAGCGAGGGTCGATGGTGGTATGTGGTAATCAGCAGAAGGCTTCTTTCCTTGCATTTGACGTGATGCCATGAGACATTATTTGGTCCAAAGTCGATGTTGAGGGCTCTCAGGGCATTTCCTTCCTGACTCTATATCACTGTGATACCACTACCTGTTGGTCAGTCCTGCTGGTGAGACAGAACATAATGAAAGGTAGTTGTGGTGGCACCTGGGACATTGCCTGCAATGTATGATCACAGAGGAATGACTGTCAGGCAGTTGCTTGACTATTGGGTGGAACAGCTCCCCCAGTTTTAACACGAGGCCCCCCCAAGGTTGGCAAAGAGGGTTTTACAAAGTAACAATGTTGTGTTTGTCAGTGTTATTTCTGGTACCCATGTGGATGCTGGGTAGTCTGTCTGGTTTCATTCTTTTGTTGAGACTTTATAGCAGTTTGATGCATAGCTTGCTATGCCATTTCAGAGGGCAGTAAAGAGTCATCGCTGAGTGTCCAGAGTCATATGCTGCCCAAACCAGGTAAGAATGGCAGATTTCCTCCCCTAAAGGACATTGGTGAGTTACATGAGATTTTACAACTATTGTCTATGGTTAAATGACTGTCAAAGCTAATTTTTTTTTTAGCCTTTGTCACTTGACTAGAACCAGCCAATGTATATTCTTGTGCTGTTTGATAAAATCATCTTTTGCCTTATAAATGAACAGTAGTCCCCTCTGTCTCTTAATTTATATGGTACAGTGACCTCCTCTTTATGACTTTGCAGAGTTCTGTCCATAAAGAGAGTTTCTGTTGTCATTTTTGAGGCAGGAAAATAAATCGAATGGGGAATGGTTACTGTATTTCATTTCTGAAACCGGAATGGGACAATTTCATGATGATGGAATGCTCGTTTAGTATCTAATTCCAACTATTAATTTATGTGTTATTGGATCTTCATTCTAGCTTCAGTTCTGAAATTGAAGATTTTCTAGCAGACATTAATTACTTTGGAGAGATCAATAAAGTCTTTTGTCAGCAGGTGATGATAACACAGCACTTGCTGCTGGTTAAATTATAATGAATTAAAGACGGTCTGGGAATCATACATGATGGAGTACATGATGCCCTCTATTGATCCTGTTTTATACACTCACAAGCAAAATCCTATTTTTAAGGCAGTTTTGAAATACAAAAAGTCGGTTCTCGTTCCCTGATATCTATGTTCCTGGTGCAAATTGCTTAAATTAAAGCAATCTGGCATCATCTTCAGGTGACAAAATGCTGCTATGTACTTTTTTTTTCCAAAGTAGTTAACATTATCAAATAGGAAGAAGTCTTCACTTAAAGAAGTGCTTCACACTCTAGGTGAAGTTATGTACAACATGAAGGAGTGCAACATTTCTTTCCTGGAAATTGTATCTCAATTTCTTGATCCACTAGAAAGAAATGAAACCTGCTTGCAATTTGAATCAATATTTTTCCCTCGACATTGATGACAAAAGTTTTCATACAATGGTTCTTCTGTTCAACAGTATAAAATTATAATAACTTAGTTTACAACTTACCATACGTATTGTAATACACCACTAGTTAAACTTGCATGACTGCTTTCTGTTCATGCCACTTTCTGTAAAGGTACCAGCAGATGGCTGCATTATTTACAGTCCTGTCTATTCTCTATTAGAGACCCTTTAATATAATTCCATTCAGCTCACTCGCTAAATGACAATAATTTCTTTTATATATTCCTAAATTGAGAACCTGTCAATCACCATCATTAAGCAAGGCATTAGAAATCTAGAGTATAATGTTATTTAATTGAATCATATAATAAATGTTAATGCATTATCATTTATCAGAAAAAAAGATCCAAAGCAATGGGGCGAGGGAAAGGCAATCATATCAGCTTTGAATTTCTCGATTAAAGAGTAGGGTTTCTTTGTGAATCTTCTGTGAATTTATGGTTAAAGTCAATCTTCTCCACCACCTCTTCAGTCATCCTGTCATTGTTTCGTTTAATGTCGCCAGTCCATTTCCTCCAATGGATCCTCATCCCATTCTCTGTCCATTTTTGATTCTCTTACCATTGCTTTGCACACTGTCCTTTAGCACCACTTTTGTAAGCATGGGAACAGCTCCTACGTACTAGATAATGCGAAATTTCACTTCCATCTCTGCCAACGTGTTGCTAAACTGCTTGTCTAGCTTCAAATCATAGATTGCCAGGACTTTATCAAGCTTAATATTGACGAGAGCTTGTGGTTAGAGGTGTCTGGGGAGCAGGGGAGGGTGTTGGGCCGGTGATGGTAAATTGAAGGTGAAGTTGGAACGTGTGTTGTGGAGGGTCAGGGTGAGGGCTATGAAGGGTGGGGGGGGCGGAATTGAGCAGAGTGGCTACTATTGGTGGTTAGACTGTGATCATTGTTGGATGTCAGGGGTACATTATTGGGTCATGATTGTTGGGGGACAGCAGTGTTAGGGGTGGGGGGAGAGGATTTTTTTTTATATGCTTGCTAATGCGGTGAATGTGTAGCAATTTCCTGCTGTGGCTGTAAAGGACAGAGACAGACAGGTTCCTTGAGATTTTTTGAAGAAAAGTGTTTATTTTCTTTAACCCTGTCTAAGTAAAATAATAAAACAGCAACTTACGCATACACACACACACGCGTGCACGCTGTCCTTCCAGCTTTGACACCGAAGCAGTTGTAAGATGGAGATAGCAGCTCCTGGGTTGAAGATTTTTACATTTCTGAACTGACTTTTGCCATCTGGATGCAAAGTGTTTCTCCGAGTGAGACTCACGGCACCTGGTCTGCTGTGGCCCACATGACTTTGCTCAGACAATCATTGGCTCAGTTCTCTTTCAAATGGCCCCTTTGATGCTCACCTGGTGGAATTGTGTATAAGGAGAGGCTTGCTGCTGCCAGGACTTTAGAAAGTTCATGCCATTGGCACCATATTAAAAACCCCAGGTAAGCACCACATCAGATGCTGAAAGCCAGAAAATGCCCTTCAGACTGATCCTGCACCAATATCTCCGAGGAAATGGCCCAAAAAGGCAAGTTAGTTCCTTGTTTTGCTGTAGGGTTCTGGAGGCGGTGGTGGGAAGGATGGCAGTGATCTTTTACTGCTTACTGGCAAAGGCAGGGTCTCCATCAAACTGAGGCAATCTGGACTGAGATCGGGTCTATGTAGTGCCCCGGGTGAAACACAGTGCACAGCAGTGCTGGTAGAAAGTGAATGATCTGCATTCTGCTAGGCTGTAGGTCAGCATCTTCTCTCTGCTGTTTTCACAAAGCCACCACTCACTCTAACTCTGCCACCGTACACACACATACCCCTGAGGCTCATGGACTACAACTCTCGTTCTTCCATAGCTCATGTCCTGTCAACAGGTCTTAACCACCTCATCTACCTAAACTCCTAACCCTTTCCACCTCTGTGCTTCCTAATCTCTCGCTGGGGCCATCTCAGTGGATTATCACTAGAGTCATACAGCATGGAAACAAATCCTCTGGTCCAACCAGTCCAGGCCGACCCTAAACCCAAACTAAACTAGTCCCACCTGCCTGTTCCCAACCCATATCCCTCCAAACCTTTCCTATTCATGTACTTTTCCAAATGTCTTTTAAATATTGTAACCGTACCTGCATCCAAGTTCATTCCACGCACAAACTACTCTCTGTGTAAAAACGCTGCCCTCATGTCCTTTTTAAATCTTTCTCCTCTCGCTAATTGCTCTTCCATCCACTTTCATCATTCTCAGTCCTTCACTTTGTTGCAGTGGAGGAAAGGTTGACGCACAAGCTGGACTGAAGTCTTTGCCGCACTCCCTCTCACATACATGTGATCCTGGTTGCACCTGAACTGGGCACGGCCAACCCCTTGGGCGTGGAAGTGGATGAGGCCCTTATCTAACTGTAGTGGAACCACCTGAATGACTGTAGTGCCCTTTATCCCACAAAAGACTGGTCCCCTTTGACTTCCAGACACAGCTGCTGGGTTGAAGCGCGTTGAGTATGTTTGCCCTGTAAACTGCTGGTACATGCTGTCAGTGTGACAGTGATGTAGTCAGGTGTTGTATTGCAACATGTGCAGATAACTCCCTCAACTATTCTGTACTCTGTACAAAGACACACTGCTTCAAAGTCAGAGGAAGGCAGGAGTGAGAAAGCGAAGCATCTTATGAGTGCAATAGGTGCTGAGACACAAAAGCTGAGTGAATGTAAAGGGAATTTACACTATGTCAGACCATGTTATTCACAACCTGGACATGTTTGATGCTCTCGGTAGATGCCTGAAATGGAAACATTCTGATTCTCATCAATGACCTCTCTCACCTTGACAAAATTCACAAAACATTTATAATGAGAAACATGTCCCTTGTGAAAGTGTTCTATTATCAAAGGGAGAAAAGGATTTGGGTGTGATTACTGATCATTCACAGGAAGTTTCCAGTCAATTTGAAGCTGTTAAATATAATCAAATACCAAATTACATCTCAGTGAGTGGATCTTGAGCTTTAAAGTTATTCTAACCTTGTACGGATCACTGACAGGGCCAAATTTAGAATGATGTATATATGCTGGGCTTCTGATCTTCAAAGCAGCAGTGATGCTTTGTTGAAGGTTCAGAGAAAAGTTACAAGGATAATTTCAATAATGGAAAATTAAATCATAAGTATATTTGTGAAGAGCTGAACTTGTTTTCATAGGCAAAAGCAATTGAGGGATAATGTGAACCAAGATTTTATAAGGCAATAATGATAGAGATGTGCTTTGGTGTAAAGGTAAAGTTGCCATTGTCTTATCACAGCATAGGGCTGCTCTCTTGTTAGAGAGAGAGATAGAGCGAGAGAGAGAGAGAGAAGACTGGTAGTGGTTTATTCAGAGGGTCACATGAGGGGAACCTCCAGCCAACTAAATTAATTAACGCCAAACGTTGCATTGGACAGGAAACAATACCAGGCCTTCTGTGTGGCAGGTGAGAATCCTACCATTGAACCACCAATGCACACTATCTTGGATACTTAATTTAAGATTATGAGCACAGAATCAATGTCAAAATTAGAGGAAACAGACCTGATACTTATGAGGGGAGTGTTCAAGCCCCATTCCAGAGATATAAGTGCTTAATCTAGTGGAGGGAATATCATTGGAGGTACTAAAACATGCAGTGATACCAGAGCCAGAGCTGTCTTCTCAGGTGGATGTAAAATATCCTGTGGCACACTTTGAAGGGATGCCCTGGCCAACATTTATCATTCAACCAATATCTCTTAAAATAATGGGCAGAATTGATTGCCCTCCCTGTACATGGGATTGGTGTTGCGGACATTTAATCAGGCAAGAGAGTGGTGGCTGAGGAGCTTGCTACATTCCTGCTACTGACCTGATTATATTCATGGCGGGATAGCCTGTAGACAACCTTCCCATCCCACTGCCAATTTGTGTCCTTCAGTGGGTATTATTGCCTGCTTTAAGAATCCTCATACACCAGATTTGGTATATGCCCATGTGCTGGTGGGGTGGTTTCTTTGCAGGGCACATGAAAGCCAAATGCATGGTCTGAAGTGCACCTCTCCTCCACCTCCCTCTCATACAAAGACACTTGGTGCCTGATCAAGGGACCTGGCATAGTTTATGGGCGGGAATGTCCCATTTGGAGACATTTCCCTTGATACCAATCTCCTTTTCCCTCTTTCCCTCCAACCCCTTGTTCTTCTGCCAACACTCACCTGTGGCCAAGGCCCATAGTTGGCCCCAGGCCTCAGGTGGGTGGGGCACCAGCCTCCCCTGTAGAATTGGCAAGCAATGCCAAGTTACCAAACTCTAATTGGCCAGTGATTTTCCACCAAGCCCCCAGCCTTGAGATCCTTGAAGTTGGGGAGGGCCTACCACTGACCAATTAATTGGCCGATTGGGCCTTACTTGGATTGGTCTTCCTGAAATGAGCTAATGGGGTAGCTCTCATTGGCTTTCCAGCCACAGTTGAGAAACTCGTCATCATCACTAATAGTTGCCAAACTTGTCTGGTCACTTATCTCAATGCAATTTGTGACACTGTATTGTAGATATTTTCTAATTTTCTAAGACGCTGTATTGTACACACACTGGGTGGCATTTTTCACTGCATTATGATGGTGACTGCACTTCAAAAACCTTCATTGGCTGGGAGGCATCTTCTACAGATATATAAGATGGTTAAAGAAATGGGAAAAAAAAGCAAATGTGGACATTGAGCAGAATTAGGGACAAATGTTCAGGCGACCATGAGCTAATTTTACCTCAAACAGTAGAAGGTTATCCCTCACTCAAATTTGACCATTTGGAAAAATATGCTTCCAGATGGAGCATTGAAGGTTTAAATCCTGGGATCATTAAAGGAATCTTTGAGGGCTACAGAGTGTAGAGTGAACATTACAGAATATTGCTGGATAAATGAATTATTTTCTCATCATCTTGTATAACAAGCTCCACATAAATGCCCATCTACAACAACTGGTTGATGCTTAACTGCTTTTTCTACTCATTTCAAGGGGCAATTAGGGTTGGGCAACAAATGCTGGCTCAGCTGGTGCCTCCCACATCCGAAGAAAGGAGAAAGAAAAAAATAATTTTAAATTGTTTCAATGATGAGTTTCAGAAGCGAGTAAAAGACACAAATCAAAAATGATTTTTTGATAATTATCATTGAGGTGGACAACATGGGAAGGCAATATTATTTTATGTCTGTTTGCCATGTGCAGGAATAGAATGTCCAAAATCATCATAAGGTGTCATTTGGACAATGAATTATGAAATGGTCACACTGTTATGTGGGAACAGGAAAGTGAAACTTTACATAGTTAAAAGAATATTGCTGCAAACGTTACACATTTGAGTAAGGCTTGCAGGTAGCAGAGACCTGCTCTTTTGTAAATGCTTGAATAAAATATCTGCTTACTTGAACCCCACAAGCTTGAGAGTGCTACTTTTCTCCAGAATGATTGGTGCAGTCAGCAGGATCCCTGAGGCTCAAAAACTGGTACTGGATGAAACACTGACATCAACTGAAAGTGAGAACATTTACTTTGGCCATACATTAAGTACGGAGAACAACACCCAGGACAGAAAGCCAGCTGGCCGATTCAAGAATCTGAACCAAGTAATGGGTCTGTAGGTGAAGTATGCAAGGCTGCTTTGCACATTTGCAGTTCCTTGGGGTAACAAGAGAATAGTAATACTGCAAGGATGAACCAGGTGAATTAAAGAAAGGCCCTAGGATAAAACAGAAGGGTCCATTTCCAGCCAGGAGCAAGAATAATCATGGTGGAAACAGGAGGGCCCATTTCCAGTAGAAGTGTGAAAATGGGTAGACCGGAATTCTCAGTCTTAAAAGACCAAGAACCAAAGTGGGAAGCCACAGGGCCACTCATTGAATTTCTGGTGGACAAAAAGTCTTGGGCGAAATGATTAAGGAAAGCCGGGATCCTTGATGGACCCCAGATAGATGTAAGAAATGGTGAAAGAACGAGATGAGGAGGAAAGAGGGGAGTAATGATCTTGTGTTAGTTTTATCTTAGCATGTGTGAGTTGGGAAAATCCCAGAGAAGCAAACTAACCCAGGAAAGGGAAGACACTTTGAAGAAACAAAAAGTACTTTGGATTAGACTCACCCACATTAACTCATGGATAACCAAGATCTCCACAGGGAGATTCAGATGAAGTAGAATAAGGAGGGGAGGGGGGTTGATTTAGGACATGAGGCCTATATAAACAATGTGACAGTTACAGTCTGGAATCCAACAGACTCACAGATCCAACAGCCCCAATTGTGTCTATTTTTTGTGTGATAATGGTTCCCATAGGGACAAGATGGAGACAGAAAACCAACTCAAACAATCTTGGATAAAATCTGACTGTGACTTTGTCATACATACATCTTTCATCCTAGCCAAAAGCCAAATTATATTAATACTGATTGTGGACAAACATAATTTTGAACAGAACTGTAGGAAATGAAAAAGATTCGTAACATGCATTCAAAGGACCTACATGACCTCATGTGTGACGTATCCCTGACATTAATGGACAAAAGTCGAAAATACCCCACTATAACCAAATTACTAAGGCTTTCAAAATGCAATACAGAGAGTAATGGACACAATATGCAATAAGTGGGAAGAGTGGTGTCAATAGTATGAGTCACCCAAAACCCAAGAGAAACTTCCAATGAAATTGCTGGGAGAAAATATACAGAATATAGGGTGCTGTCTGGAGTCTAATTGGAATGATTCAGTATTTCATACAAAAGCAAAAGGACTCAGTCAGAGGCACCAAAAGTTTCTAGATTTTGGGTCCTAGAATAGACAAGTGGGATAAACAAATAAGATGCGCCCCTAGAAGCACCATGGCAATGGTGGAGCTGGAGATCTCATTGATGAAGGCCATTAGGACCAGTCAATGTATTACCCCCTGATAAAATGGGGCATCACACTAATGATTGTACACAGAATGAGGAAAGAAGGCCCAAGAGTAGTAATTGTGGAAAACAGGGGCATGATTAGAGGGATTGTTGGAGAAGGAAGGAAGAAAAATGTGGCCACTCATTCAGGCTCCAGACCGGTCCTCTCCAGACTTGACTGATGAGCAGGTCATGGAAGTAATCAGAAAAATTACCAGAAATTAGCAGTGTGAAACATTAGTGTGAATGGGTGTCTCAGTCTCAATCACCAATTAACCACCACCCATGAGGGAATTTTTGTGTATAACAGGGGCGGGGGAAAATCAGTTAGTGCTATACTGAGTGAAGCCGAAATATTAAAAAGATGGAATGCTATAGGCCCCATCCACTTATGGATATACCCAGGCAATGAGGGATCAATTTTAGGGATCTAGGTCAACAATGAGATAAAGGTGCTAGTGGACCCCAATGGAAACAAGTCATTTGGCCAATGGTTGAAAACAATATTTAACAGGGTCACATCCTTATTCCTCATAACTTGGTTTCTATGGCAGCAGGCAAATCCATCGTCTGAAACGGGCTGAAGGATAGTGTATATGGTCTGATATGAGCCCAGTTACTGGGAGGATGTGGGACAAGAAGAAACAGGATTACAGGAAGTAAAACCACTGGTGATTCCCAGAAAAAGACATTGGTTTCACCAGCAGTATCCTATCTAGCCAGAAGCAAAGTCAATGTTTGAGTAGATGCTTAAACAACTAGTGAATTGTTGGGGGGTCTGTGAGGGACAGTTTTCACAATTAACTCATGAAACTAAAAGAAACCAATAGACTGACAGTTGATTACACTGTTCTAGATAAAGTAATTCCATGATTGCATCCTATTGTTGTGAGTTCTGCCACAATCTCAAATGGATCAGGGCCAGACAATGGTATATTTATTTAGACATCAATGGTTTCTGGTCCATTCCTTTGGCTCCAGAGTGACAGAACAAATTTGCTTTCGCTACAGGGGAGAAACTATACACCTGGACCTGTGTTATGGAGGGGTTCCAAAATGATACATATATATTCCATCAAGCAATGAATGAGGCCCTAGCAACAATGGATCTGTTGCCCTATGAAAAAAACCATCTTGCAATACGTGGATGATCTCCTGATAGCATCTAATACCAAGTGCAGGCATATGGGGCACTAATCTGTGTCTTGGAGGCACCACAAGGGGCCAGATTCAAAGTTAATGCTAAAAAGACAAAGGTTGCACAATTAGTTGTGCTATATTTGGGATACAACTGTTGTAAAGACATTGTTCTACATCAGATGGTCAATGCGCCATAATCACCAGCATGCGCTGATCCACAGACATGAGGAGAGTCAGGAGAATTTTGAGGACTCCTTTTTTTTAACCAGACTTTAATGCGTAATTTTACGTCATTGGTAGAGCCCACATGGCTTCTGGTGAAAGTAAGACTTACCCTCGTGGAATTGATAGAGTTGGGTGGGATTAAAAAAAGTCATAGTTGGAGGTTGATGGGATTGGAATGCGGCAATAACAACACTTTCTACTTACAGGTTACTATTCTCCTTTATAGTGGGATTCTTGTGTGGTCATGCAACCACAGGCCCAAAATTGGATCTTTTAAATTGACCCACAGCCAGAGAGATCAGACCTGACAGAAAATTGGCCAAATTAAATTAAATAGCAACCAGCAGCTACTGGCTACAGAGAACAATGAAGACAAAGATCAAAAAGGTTACAAAGTTTCAGGGGGTACCAGTTACAACCAGCCGGAGGTTTGTGTAGTGGAGAGAATTGATCTGATGTTCTGGCATCTTGACTACCTGAGTATGTGCACTTTACACCTCCTGACACGGCAATAGCAAAGGTACTGGCATGACCCCATTGGATGATTTGAAGCCAGCTCATAACCCTATTGACCAAAAGCCACAGAACATTCTGGAAGATCTGATGTGAGGGTGGATAAGTACACACACCTGGATGCCATTTCCTCAATGAAGACTCGGTAAAGACTCGAACTGACCCAAAGCCAGACCTCCAAGCACCTCGAGAAAGAGAGAGAAGACCCTCCCTGATCTACAAGACTTACCTCCGTAGAAGAGATCCAGCCCTATGTCACAGCAAAAGGAGATTTTAAAGGACCAGCTCAAACATGCAGATTGTTTCAGGTAATATCCTCTTTGAGATGGATAGAGCTAGATAGTGAGTAAATATTGTGGGAATTTGGGGATTGCACGTGCAGTTTTTCAATAAAAAATATTTGTAAATAAAATTGAGTTGAAACACAAACTGAATTCTGCACCCCTTTGTCCACCTCACTGACAAGAATGTTTGAGTAAAGTGTTATTAAAACATGAACTGGTTGAAGAGTCTGAAGCACAGACAACAATTGCATCTTATGGGCAGGCCTTTTACTGGTTATGTATTCACCCCATTGTGGAATAGTGTATTATATATTGACAGCACCCCAGAAATCGGAGCGTAGGATGTGGTGGACTAGGCCCTAGCTACAACTAAAACATTTAGTGTAAAGAATTATCAGGCTATCACAAGAAGAAGGGTTGTAGAGGACTCAGCTAGTGACTAAGCTAAAGTGGCAGTAACACATTATAAGAAGTGGGAAGTAGAGAGAATGACGGTAGCCACTGACTAGAGGCTAATGATATCTCAAGTAATGCAGATGGGGATAATAACAAATAAGTGATGTACTCCAGTGTCCACTGGAGTATACCTTCAACCAAATCAAGAAGGAGGAGATTCATATGAATTTTTGAGATTTTATTTGAGTGAGAAAAGCTTCCAGACAGCCTGGGTCAGGCTGTAAGTGAATTCCAAATTCGTATGCGATCCGAAGTCTGCCAAAACCATTGTTTGATTGTCAGATGGCTGATGAGTAATGAAATTGTGAAACTGTTCTGGGGGAACAGGAACTTGAGAATTCCAAATATGTGCTTAAAACTTTCTATATTTGAGTGAGGCTCAAGAATGACTGACATCTATTCCTTTGCATATATTTGAATAAAATCTTTGCTTATTTGAACACCACAACCTTGAGTGGTCTTTTCACCACAAAATATATTAGAAACGGTATTGATTTTTGGGTTAAAAGCAGTTTGAGTATTCTAACTCCTACTGGATATATATTTATAATATAGGGACAGGAATATTTTATATTTTCCCAAATAAACACCTTAAAAAATCTCATCAAGATGTATTTTCATTAGTACTGTTAAAGCCAGGCATAAGATTTTCAACTTGAAGGTAAAGAACTAGATATTGCAATCAAGTAACTGAATATAACAGTTCAATATAATGTAGTATGAATATTTACTGAAATAAAGAATTATAGGAAAGATGTGGGTATTTTCATAACATTAATGCATGAATTATATATTTTACTCAGCTATTTCACAAAGCAAAGCCTGCAGAATTGGGCATTAAAAATTGAATTTCTTTATTGTATAACTGTCATGTCAGGTCTGCAGTGAGTTTACTCAAGACATTTAACATCTGCCAGTGTTACTCTGTAAATCTCACTGACTACACTGTGCTTTACATGACCTAGGGCAAGAATGTTCAATATTTAATCACACACACAGGCATAAATATTACAGAGTGAATTACACTCCAAAAGGTCTCAGTTATTTAGCTGGATTGTTGGAAGTCAATGCTTTAATGAATTAGGTAATTCTGCAGCTAAATAACAAATTTGCAAACAGCAAATACTTTCCAACTTCTTTCATTCAAATGATGTGGGCATCACTGGCAAGGCCAGCTTTTATTGTCCATCTCTAATTGGCCTAGTGATGGTTTCTTGAACCGCTGCAGTCCTTGTGGTGAAGGTATACACACAGTCCTGTTAGACAGGGAGTTCCATGATTTTGTTCTTCGTTGCTGCAGGGTCAATGATGTATTCCCCTGTCAGAATGGCATTCGGTTTGGAGGGAAATTTGATGACGGTGGCCTTCCCAGCAGAAATCATAGATTTGGGAGATTCTACGGTAACTTGGGAGCTGTTACAGTGCAGCTATGTACACATTGCTGATAACACAGAGTAGCGGGGAACAGAGTATTAATCATGTGGTCCGTTTGTCCTGGACTGTGTCAAGTTTCATGAGTGTTATTGGAGCTCCACTCATTCAGGCACCTATTCCATTGTCTTGTAAGTCATGGAAAGATTTTGGGAAGACCTGCGACATAATGCCCAGCCTCTGACCTGCTTTTGTAGCCACAGTATTTAGATGGCTGAGCCAGTTAAAACTTCTAGTCAATGTTGACTCCGCAGTTGGTTGATGTTGAGGGATTTGGTGATGATAATATTAGGTTCTCTTGTTAGCAGTGGTCATTGTCTGGCATTTGTGTGCATTGAAAATTCTCGTTACTTATTAACCCAGCCTGGCAATAATCCAGTACTCGCTGTATACAGTCACAGTGCCTGAGGGAGTGTAAGTGGACCTGAAGACATTGTAATCATCAAAATTAACCTAATTTGACCCTGTGATAAAGGGAAAATCACTGATGGAATCAATTGAAGATGATGGACCTCGCATAATGCCCTGAGGAACTCCTACAACTTCATGGGAATGTGATTGGCTTCCAACAATCCAAAACTTTGTGCTAATAATGACTTCAGCCAGTGGAGTTGTCCTTAATTCAGTCAATTTTACTCTCAATATAAGTGAAAAAAGGGTTATTTTTACCAAAATATGTGCCAATATGCTGTAAAACTTAGTATGATTAATGACAAAATGAAGAACTGGATGAACACAGCAGGCCAAGCAGCATCAGAAGAGCAGGAAAGCAGATGTTTCGGGCTTAGACCCTTCTTCAGAAATGGGGGAGGGGAAGGGAAATGATGGTTTGGTGGCCAGGGGTGGGGTCATGATCAAGGGGGCGGTAGGAGGAGGGGTCGGAGAGTTGGCGCCTGGCCTCGGCAATGTAGAGGTCAGTGTACCATATGACAACTGCGCCTCCCTTGTCCACAGGTTTTATGGTGAGGTTGGGATTGGAGCAGAGGGACCGGAGGGCTGCACGTTCTGCGGGGGAGCGTTTGGAGTGGGTGAGAGGGGTAGAGAGGTTGAGGCGATTGACATCTCGACGGCAGTTGGAGATGAAGAGGTCGAGGGAGGGTAGGAGGCATTGAGGTGGTGTCCAGGAGGCGGTGTGTGTTACAGGTGGGAGAAGAGGTCAGTAGAGGGAGAGTTAGGCTCACGGCTGAAGAAGTAAGCGCGGAGGCGGAGACAGCGGAGAAACTGCTCAATGTCCAAGCGTGAGTGGTATTTGTTGATATGTGGGTGGAGGGGGACAAAGGTGAGCCCTTTACTGAGGACTGACCATTCGTCCTCAGTAAGGGGGAGGTCTAGGGGGATGGTGAAGACTCGGCAGGGCTCAGTGTTGCTGTCTCCTCTGGAGCTGCTGGCTGTGGAGGCGGTGGGCGGACCGACTTCGCCGTCGGCTATGGGCAGAGTTGCATCGGTGTTGGTGATGGGTGGAGTTGAAGAAGTTACCCTCCTCCCTCCGAAACAACCTCAGTGGATCTCTCTCCCACTGCAACTCTCGTAATTTCTTCGGCCTTGAAACTGCTCGACCACTTCCTGAAGCAAACCAGGTACTACAGCCACATCACCTTTCTTAGTACCTGCCTACAGAACCAGGCCTTCCCCAATGGACTACAGTCCACTTTCAGGCCTCCCTAGTTTGGCCCCAACCGTGACAATGTCTACATTCAGAATATTGAGATCCTTCAGAAGCGCTTCTCCCTGCGACTCCTGAAACACACACTCGCAACAATGCACCGGCATCTCCTGGCAATACAATCAAGCCTACCCCAGCTCAGAGCCTCCCTCTCCCAGACCTGCAAAGGACCTCTCCTGTTTTTTATTCTTCATAGGATCCACAACCTGAACACACAATTCTACTCAGCTTTATTGGAAACTAAAAACCGTAAGTACAGTAAACTTACTGTTGGCTACCATCCAAAACGGGCTTCCTCCACCTCCCAAATCCCCAACCCTACCCATGACCTTCCCCACAATGTGCCTGCCACCATTGGCCATGTGGCCACTATCGAAGCACCCACGAATGACGTCACACCTTCCGGCACAGCGAACGCCATCGACACCGCTGCCGATGCCACCGCCTCCATTTCCAAGGCCAACACCATAGACACTGAAGACGCACCAACCATCACAGCTGCTGCCGCCACCTACCCCACTCCGCCCACCGGTGAAGCAGCTCCGCCCACCACCGACACTGACACAACTCCGCTGACTGCCAACGCCGATGCAACTCCGCCCACCACCAACACCGACACCACTCCGCCCACCACTGCCGATGCAAATCCACCCACTGCCGACAACCGTACAGCCCACCACTGATGCTGACGGTGCTCCGCCCACCGCCTCCACAGCTAACAGCTCCAGAGGAGACAGCAGCACCCAGCCCTGCTGAGAATTCACCATCTCCCCAGACCTCCCCCTTACTGAGGACGAACGGTCAGTCCTCAGTAAAGGGCTCACCTTTGTCCCCCTCCACCCACATATCAACGAATACCGCTCACGCCTGGATATTGAGCAGTTTTTCCGCCGCCTCCGCCTCCACTCTTACTTCTCCAACCGTGAATCTAACCCTCCCTCTACTGACCCCTTCTCCCGCCTCCAACACAAGCCCTCCTCCTGGACACCACCCCAAGGCCTCCTACCCTCCCTCGACCTCTTCATCTCCAACTGCCGTCAAGACATCAATCGCCTCAACCTCTCTACCCCCTCATCCACTCCAACCTCTCCCCCGCAGAACGTGCAGCCCTCCGCAACCTCCACTCCAATCCCAACCTCACCATAAAACTCGTGGACAAGGGAGGCGCAGTTGTAGTATGGCACGCTGACCTCTACATCGCCGAGGCCAGGCGCCAACTCTCCAACCCCTCCTCCTACCGCCCCTTTGATCATGACCCCACCCCCGACCACCAAACCATCATCTCCCAAACCATCCACAACCTCATCACCTCAGATGACCTTCCACCCACAGTCTCAAACCTCATCGTTCCCCAACCCCACACCGCCGGCTTCTATCTCCTTCCCAAAATCCACAAACATGACTGCCCTGGTCGACCCATTGTCTCCACCTGCTCCTCCACCACCGAACTTATCTCCACCTATCTCGACTCCATTTTCTCCCCCTTGGTCCAGGAACTCCCTACCTACGTCCGTGACACCACCCACACCCTCCACCTCCTCCAGAACTTCCAATTCCCCGGTCCCCAACACCTCATCTTTACCATGGACGTCCAGTCCCTATACACCTGCATTCCCCATACAGATGGCCTAAAGGCCCTCCGCTTCTTCCTGTCCCGCAGGCCCGACCAGTCCTCCTCCACCGACACCCTCATCCGTTTAGCCGAACTCGTCCTCACGCTCAACAACTTCTCTTTCAATTCCTCCCACTTCCTACAGACATAGGGGGTGGCCATGGGTACCCGTATGGGGTCAAGCTATGCCTGCCTCTTCGTAGGTCACATGGAACAATCCCTTTTCCATACCTACACTGGCCCTAAACCACACCTCTTCCTCCATTACATTGATGACTATTTTGGTGCTGCCTCGTGCTCCCACGAGAAGCTCAAACAGTTCATCCACTTCACTAACACCTTCCACTCCAACCTTAAGCTCACCTGGACCATCCCCAATACCTCTCTCTCCTTCCTGGACATCTCTGTCTCCATCTCTGGCAACCACCTCGAAACCGATATCCATTTCAAGCCCACCGAGTCCCACAGCTACATAGAATACACCTCGTCCCACCCACCTTCCTGCAAAAATGCCATCCCCTATTCCCAATTCCTTCACCGCATCTGCTCATAGGATGAGGCATTCCACTCCCGTACATCTCAGATGTCCTCATTTTTCAAGAAACGCAACCTCCCCCCCACAGTGGTCGAGAACGCCCTCGACCGTGTCTCCCGCATTTCCCGCAACTCATCCCTCACACGCCCTCTCCGTAATAACAATCAAAACAGAATCCCCCTCATCCTCACGTACCACCCCACCAAACTCTGGATCCAACGCATCATCCTCTGACACTTCCTCCATCTGCAATCCGACCCCACCACCAAAGACATTTTTCTCTCCCCACCCTTATCTGCTTTCTGAAGGGACCACTCTCTCCGGGACTCCCTTGTACGGTCCACACTCCCCTCCAGCCCCACCACACCAGGCACTTTTCCCTGTAACCGCAGGAAGTGCTATACCAGCCCCTACACCTCCCCCCTCACATCCATCCCAGGCCCCAAGAAGACTTCCCACATCAAGCAGATGTTCACCTGCACATCTGCTCATGTGGTGTACTGCATCCGCTGTTCCCGTTGTGGCCTCCACTACATCAGGGAAACCAAGCGGAAGCTTGGGGACCGCTTTGCAGAACACCTACGCTCGGTTCGCACTGAACAACTACACCTCCCAGTCGTGAACCATTTCACCTCCCCCTCCCATTCCTCAGATGACATGTCCATCCTGGGCCTCCTGCAGTGCCACAACGATGCTACCTGAAGGTTGCAGGAACAGCAACTCATATTCCGTTTGGGAACCCTGCAGCCCAATGGTGTCAGTGTGGACTTCACAAGTTTCAAAATCTCCCCTCCCCCTACCGCATCCCAAAAACAGCCCATCTCGTCCCTGCCTCCCTAACCTGTCCTTCCTCCCACCTATCCCCTCCGCCCACCCCAAGCCCCACCCCCATCTCCTACCTACCAGCCTCATCCCGCCCCTTTGACCTGTCCGTCCTCCCTGGACTGACCTATCTCCTCCTTACCTCCCCACCTACACTCACCTTTACTGGCTCCATCCATGCCTCTTTGACCTGTTTGTCTCCTCTCCACCTATCTTCTCCTTTATCCATCTTTTATCCGCCTCCCCCTCTCTCCCTATTTATTTCAGAACCCTCTTCCCCTCCCCCATTTCTGATGAAGGGTCTAAGCCCGAAACGTCAGCTTTCCTGCTCCTCTGATGCTGCTTGGCCTGTTGTGTTCATCCAGCTCCACACCTTGTTATCTCAGATTCTCCAGCATCTGCAATTCCTGCTATCCATGATTAATGACAAAGTAGGATTGATAAAGGTTGGTCAGAGTAAAGTTATTTCCAATCCTTGAAATGAAATCATATTACAATATAAACAAGAACAACAAATTCAAAATAGACATGTACTTTCAGAAAGTAAATAATTTATTTATCCAAATACCCGAAAACGCGCCCTGCAAGCATCTCGGCATCTCTTGACACTTGGCTCTGAATAGAATTTAAGCATTTCACACATCAATGTAATAGTCACAGCTTTGATTGTTAATTTCCTGTGTTAATTAATGCAAAAATTTAGCAGTTATTTGTTGCAGATAACAAATTTCATATGCCAGTAACATTTCTGATGAAGGGTCTAGGCCCGAAATGTCAGCCTTCCTGCTCCTCTGATGCTGCTTGGCCTGCTGTGTTCATCCAGCTCTACACTTTGTTATCAAGGAAAATTACAGCGCAGTAACAGGCCCTTCGGCCCTCCAAGCCTGCGCCGACCCAAATCCTCTATCTAAACCTGTCGCCTATTTTCCAAGGATCTGTATCCCTCTGCTCCCTGCCCATTCATGTTTCTGAAGAAGAGTTTAGGCCCGAAATGCCGGCCTTCCTGCTCCTCTGATGCTGCTTGGCCTGCTGTGTTCATCCAGCTCTACACCTTGTTATCTCATCTTTTAAATGCTGTTGGAATTGCTAACTAACCACTGGAATATTAAAATAGTTGGAAGAAATAACATTTCTGCAGATAGAAATACTCAAAATCAGAACGCTTCAAATTTCAGCTGTTAAGTATAACATTGACTAGGTAAATGTTGCTTGTGAATATCAGCCATCTAATGTTATTATCATTTTTCTCACATGGAATTTCTCATTTATTCTTATCAACCAGGTTTAATACAACCTGACTTTGAGAGGCTGTTAAAAAAATGTTCATTCTGTTATTTTCCTTTATCTTGGATATGAGGTGAATTAGTGTTCAAATTCCACAAAAAAAACAAATCTGATGTGTAGAAGGATTTTCATCCAGAGTTATGTAACTTCAATTTGAAAAGAAAAATAAAACACCCTTTCAAATCACCATCGTTTCATAGATTCATACAGTGCAGAAAACGCCCTTCATCCCATCAAGTCAGTACCAACATAACTTCCACTAAAAGTGTACTCTTCCCCCTTTCCTGCACTTGTCCCATATCCTTGAATGCTATGATATTTGAAGTGGTCATTCAAATATCTTTTAACGGAATCATATATATGTATTTTACACTCTCGAGTCCAGAACTATTTGGGAACAAGTCTTTTGTGGAACTTGGAAATGTCTGGATTACAGAATGACTTCAGCATGACTAACTGCAAGTATGAGAATCAGAAAACATCAGAGCTTCTGACAACTCAGGACAAAGCTGCCATTGAGTTGGTACATCTTCAATATTCAGTCCCTTGACCAACACACAAAGTCGCAGCAATGTGCACCATCTACAAGAGGCATTGCAACAGCTCACCAAGTCTCCCTAGAAAACACATTCCAAAACTGTTATTTCTAACAACTAGAAGGACAAGACCAGCAGCTATTTGGGAACACCACCACCTACAAGTTCCCCTCCAAGCCACTCACCATCCTGACTTGGAAATATATTATGGTCCCTACTGTCTCATTGAGCCAACTGGAACTGGAACACCCTCTCTATCGGCATTTTGGGTGTCCCTACACCAAACAGCAATAGTTCGAGAGACGGCTCGCCATCACCTTCTCAAGGGCATGTAGGTATGGGCAATAAATATTGGCCTAGCCAGCATCCAAATCCCATTGAAAAGAATAAAATAAAGTAGTATTGAAAAGTATTTTGCTTATCCACGTACTCCATGTTCCTACTCCCAAAATACAGTACTAAAATAATGGAGACAGTTGCTCAGGTCTTTCTCTTTCTGCTCAAAAGAATTTTGGGCAGCTGGTGTTTCCAACAGCAGACTTCCAGATTGTAGTGGTTACAATGTATACTTACTGTTGGTTCTTAAAATAAAACATTTCAATGGATGATTCAGTTGATATGCTGAAACTGGCCATTGCATTTCCTAAAGCACATCAAATAATAATTCAAGTGATTAAACATTTGACTATCTCTGAAAAGTTTTTTTTTCATGAAAATGCTTGTACAAACCTTTGTTTTCAAAGGTTGCTGAATTTTCCCAGCCTCTGAACTACATGAACATTGGAAAGTCTTTTAGAAAGTATGGCAAGATCAAAAAAATCAGATTTGCAACGTGGAGAAAAATATCCAACTTTCTACTCAAGGCCTGCATGGTGAGCTGAGAGTCTCACTAGTATTGTATCTCCATCACATTATTACCTACTTCTTTTAAGGAGTTTTCCATCCTCCCATGTGGAAGGGAGAAACTAGACGGTGGCAATTCCTGGCATGAAATTCAGTGGGTGCCTGGCAGCTTCAGTTTGCAGCTTGCTTCCCCAGACCTTCTACTTGGTGAGCAATCCCCAACATCTCAGGGCACACTCCATGCTTCTTTGAGAACCTATAGGTTCATTCGAGCTCTTGCCTGCCTTGGCGCAGACAACATGCCAGGCAGCCTGTCCCAGCTGTCAGCAGTGATCAGTCAACGGGATGGACATGCTGCTGTATTGCATTGTGTTATATCAATGTCACACCTGCAACATGTGCCAAAACCTTATGCAGCAAACATACAGCCCATCCCTCAGCCAAAATGGCCACGTCTCAAAGTCTAATGGGAGCAGTTCTTGGTTAAATCAAGGTAGGAGTATAGAGGTAAGTTTTCAGTAATCCTACCACACCTACAATCCCCTACTATTTTTATGCAGCAGATGGTGTTCACTGAGTTGAGATAATCGCCAGAAGCCAATCCCACAGTGAGAGCACCTGAAAGGTCTCTCATCAGGGTGAATATGTTGATGGGACATTAAATCCCTGGAAGTTTTACAGCACTTCCCTCCAGGCATTCCCTCTGGTGTTGAGATAAGTATTATTGTGGGCTGTATGTTTTTCCCGGAATGAGACAAAGGAAGGGGGTTGAGTGAAGTGAAAGTGAGTGGCACAGCAATTACTGCTGATACAGATGAGGGAGTGGTGGTGAGGTGTCCCAGCTGAGTGAGTAGGCAATGCGGACGGCATGCAGGGTTAGAAATTGGTGGTTGGTGAGAGAGAGTGATTGAGTAAAGATGCTGCATGCAATCAGGAGACTGGTAAACCATGATACTTGGTAGGAGGCGTGTGCAATGACATGGTGAGTGGGAGGGGAGTGGAGAGAAGATGATGGCACTTACTCTTCAGAGCACAGAAGGTCATGAAGCTTCATCATGCATTGTTGGGTATTCTTCCAGAATGTGGATGCCACACTGGCCCAGGTGGCCAATATCAGACCAGGCTGGCAGGATCTAGTGCTATAATTTTGTCTGGCACTCCTGAGGTAATAGGATGGGCTTTCTTGTCTACTACCCTGTCCACAAGGATCTCTAGGTCTCAATCAACAATTTGGGTATGCCAATTTGCCCTCACTCAGCCACCTCCAGGACAGCTCATCCCACACAGCAACTGTGAATGGCAAATCCTGGCTCGCAGCCATTGACCTGGTGCGCAGATGAGATTTACTTATGGTACCAGTGGCGAGAAATCCAGAATGTGCTGGCAATGCCAAATACTTTTGCTGTTGGCAAATGCAAAATATAATGGTACATACATCACTGGGTGAGTAACGTAAAACTGTGTGAGCTAATTCACTAGAACTCACGGAGTGAAAGCATCCATGAAACCCCACAAAACTGGCACTTAGCTGAGTTTTGGTAAAATTGTGTGTATACACAGCCCTATGTATTTTGTGTCATGATTCTGATAAAATGTTTCCAGAATGATTTATTTAGCACTTATTCTGAATGCCATATTCCAGGTATAACTGCAATGGACAGTCCTCAAGTAGCCCATTCACTGAGGAGTTTCTTGTTAAATTTTGGTCAAAGTAAAGAATATCAAGGGTAAGGATTGGGAAGCTTTCTTACCCCTGTAGCATCAGGCATAAACATTCCCAATAAAAACCAAAAGAACTGCGGATGCTGTAAATCAGGAACAAAAACAAAGTTGCTGGAAAAGCTCAGCAGGTGTGGCAGCATCTGTGAAGGAGAAAACAGAGTTAATGTTTCAGGTCCAGTGACCCTTCCTCAGAACATTCCCAACTTGATTATGCAACTGTTAGATATTACAGTCCCTCTATTGTGGGTCAATACTAGGTTTTACCCCTTGAAATTGAGATTGCTAATTTGTGCTAAATTGCAAGCCATTTTATACAGTGGGCTTTTATTCATTGGTAACTGGGTTAAAGTGATTAGTTCTGCAAATGAGCCTGACAATCAGCCAAAAGGAAATTTTCTGGCTTACATTCAGAATTAGCTCGCAGACAAGAAAAGGTGGTGCTAAATGAATGCTATCCAAGGTGCACAGTTTGAGATTTACAAAATGTGTCCCATATAATCAGAAAATGAAAAAGACACTGTAATAAACTATGCTAGTTCAAAGAAAAGTTTATTGTTTAACCAAAATTAGATGATCAAAAGTGTGCTCTACAAAGGACAATAATCTCAGATACTATAACATTTTAAAGTAATTCTCAAAAAGAGAAAGTTTCCACAGGGTAACATGGATAATACGCCAACTTCCATTTAAATTGAACATTGGTCATCAATCTTATTCTGAGTACTCAGCTTGCGGCTATTACTTCCAGATGCCTTTCACATAGTTTACACTTTCTGCAGCAACAGATAGGAATAGTCACATTCGTACGTGTGGGTCGTCCTTTTTATTCCAGCGTACTTGAAAAATATTTATTAACTTACAGGAACCTTTGTTTGGATTGTGGGAAAAAAATGTCAAGGAGAAACTGGCCTTTCTTCTCTGTGATAAGCAGAAGCATTCTCATTAATTTTGGTGATTTGTACAGTGATTGCTTTTGCTTTCCTCTTTTAAAGTCGATCAAGAGCAAAAGCTATTTCTACTGCTATCTTGCTTCAAACAAAGTTCATAAACAGGAAAGGGCAAAATACTGCCACAAGGAAGGACAGCTTATTTTCTGGTGCAGTGAGTGCTCATTCACTTTAAAGGAATGTACATTACGGGAGGCTGTAATTAGCCATGGTGCACAGTCACAGACTGAATGACTGATGCAAGTGTCTCAAATGCATGGGACTTGCGAGTTAAGAACTCATGAATCCTTGGTAGAAAGCAGTTTGCTCAGTCCATCAACTGTGAATGACTTGCTGTACCTGATGAAAAGTGCAAGATTAATCTTTATAAATGGTCATAATTGTAAACTGCATGGGATGGAGCCAAGCCATTGCAAATGAATATTAAATTACTGTAACTGGCAACATGTACTCCTGAGTACTGTAAACCAACTTGCTTCAGCACTTTTGAGCTATCAGGGTACTTACTGTTCACACACTTGGTGAAGAAATTTACGCCGAGAAGGAGATTCTCTCAGACTGAAGAAATTTAAGGACATCCAGGAACCACCTAACACCTTCTGTTACTGAAAAAATTATTCAACAATAGAATGAGCAAAGAGCATGAGCCTGTTCAGCATTATCCACGAGGAAACAACATTTAAATCATTTCTCACTATAACAGTAGCATTCAATACAGTGTGCTCCTAACTCACTTGAAAAGAGTTCACTATCTTTATTAATATCAATACACAAATATTAACTACCTCAAACACAACGTCCCTAGTTATTCTGCATTATTTTATCTTTGACCTGTCTGCCTCCTCTCCACCTATCTTCTCCTCTATCCATCACCTATCCGCCTCCCCCTCTCTCCCTATTTATTTCAGGTCCCCCTTCCCCTCCCCCATTTCTGATGAAGGGTCTCGGCCCAAAACGTTAGCTTTCCTGCTCCTCTGATGCTGCTTGGCCTGCTGTGTTCATCCAGCTCCACACCTTGTTATCTCGGATTCTCCAGCATCTACAGTTCCTGCTATCTCTGAAACAATTTTAACCCCACTGCGAAGCCTCTTCTAAGGATGTCTACCCTGAAGAAGTTACCCTCCTCCCTCCGGAAAAACCTCAGTGGATCTCTCTCCCACTGCAATTCTCTCATAATCCCTTCGGCCTTGAAACTGCTCGACCACTTCCTGAAGCAAACCAGGTACTACAGCCACATCACCTTTCTTAGTACCTGCCTACGGAACCAGATCATCCCCAATGGACTACAGGCCACATTCAGGCCTTCCCAATTTGGCCCCAACCATGACAATGTCTACATTCAGAACACTGAAACCCTTAAGAAGCGTTTCTCCCTGCGACTCCTGAAACACACACTCGCAGCAATGCGCCAGCATCACCTGGCACTACAATCAAGCCTATCCCAGCTCAGAGCCTCCTTCTCCCACACCCTGCAAAGGGACTCTCCCGTTTTTTATTCTTCGTAGGATCCACAACCTGAACTCACAATTCTACTCAGCTTTATTGGACACTAAAAACTGTAAGTACAGTAAACTTACTGGTGCCTACCATCCAAAACAGGCTTCCTCCACCTCCCAAATCCCCAACCCTACCCAGGACCTACCCCACAATGTGCCCGCCACCATTGGCCATGTGGCCACTATAGAAGCACCCACAAATGACGTCACATCCTCCGGCGCCAGATACATCACTTCCGGGACAGTGAACGCTGTCGACACCACTGCTGATGCCACCGCCTCCATTTCCGAGGCCAACACCACAGACACTGAGGACGCACCTATCATCACCGCTGCTGCTGCCGCCTCCTACCCGGCTCCACCCACCGCCAATGCAACTCCGCCCACTGCCAACACTGATGCAACTACGCCCACGACCAACGCCGACGCAATTCCGCCCACAGCCAGCAGTTCCAGAGGAGACAGCAGCACCCAGCCCTGCCAAGAATTCACCAACCCCCAGACCTCCCCCTTACTGAGGACAAATGGTCAGTCCTCAGTAACAGGCTCAACTTTGTCCCCCTCCACCCACACATCAACAAATACCAGTCACGTTTGGACATTGAGCAGTTTTTCTGCCGCCTCCGCCTCCGCGCTTACTTCTTCAACCGTGAGCCTAACCCTCCCTCTACTGGCCCCTTCTCCCGCCTCCAACACACCCCTTCCTCCTGGACACCACCCCGAGGTCTCCTACCCTCCCTCGACCTCTTCAGCTCCAACTGCCATCGAGATATCAATCGCCTCAACCTATCCACCCCTCTCACCCACTCCAACCTCTCCCCCGCAGAACGTGCAGCCCTCTGCTCCCTCCGCTCCAATCCCAACCTCACCACAAGGGAGGGGACAGGGGAGGCGCAGTTGTAGTATGGTGCACTGAGCTTTACATTGCTGAGGCCAGGCGCCAACTCTCCGACACCTCCTCCTACCACCCCCGACCACCAAACCATCATCTCCCAAACCATCCACAACCTCATCACCTCAGGTGACCTTCCACCCACAGCCTCCAACCCCATCGTTCCCCAACCCCGCACCGCCTGCTTCTATCTCCTCCCCAAAATCCACAAACCTGACAGACCGGGTCGACCCATTGTCTCCGCCTGCTCCTGCCCGACCGAACTCATCTCCACCTACCGCGACTCCATTTTCACCCCCTTGGTCCAGGAACTCCCTACCTACGTCCGTGACACCACCCACACCCTCCACCTCCTCCTGAACTTCCAATTCCCCGGTCCCCAACACCTCATCTTTACCATGGACGTTCAGTCCCTATACACCTGTATTCCCCATACGGATGGCCTAAAGGCCCTCCGCTTCTTCCTGTCCCGCAGGACCAACCAGTCCCCCTCCACTGGCACCCTCATCCGCTTAGCCGAACTCGTCCTCACCCTCAACAACTTCTCTTTCAATTCCTCGCACTTCCTACAGACAAAGTGGGTGGCCATGGGTACCAGCATGGGCCCAAGCTATGCCTGCCTCTTTGTAGGTTACGTGGAACAATCCCTCTTCCGTAGCTACACTGGCTCTAAACCCCACCTCTTCCTCTGTTACATTGATGACTGTATCGGTGCCGCCTCATGCTCCCACGAGGAGCTCAAACAGTTCATCCACTTCACTAACACCTTCCACCCCAACCGTAAGTTTACCTGGACCATCCCCAATACCTCTCTCTCCTTCTTGGACCTCTCTGTCTCCATCTCTGGCAACCACCTAGAAACTGATATCCATTTCAAGCCCACCGACTCCCACAGATACCTAGAATACACCTCCTCCCACCCACCTTCCTGCAAAAATGCCATCCCCTATTCCCAATTCCTTCGCCTCCACCGCATCTGCTCCCAGGATGAGGCATTCCACTCCCGTACATCTCAGATGTCCTCGTTTTTCAAGGACCGCAACTTCCCCCCCTCAGTGGTCAAGAATGCCCTCGACTGTGTCTCCCACATTTCCAGCAACTCATCCCTCACATGCCCTCCCCGCAATAACAACCAAAACAGAATCCCCCTCGTCCTCACGTACCACCCCACGAACTTCTGGATCCAATGCATCATCTTCCGACATTTCCGCCATCTGCAATCCGACCCCACCACCAATGACATTTTCCCTCCCCACCCTTATCTGCTTTCTGGAGGGACCACTCTCTCTGTGACTTCCTTGTCCGCTCCACACTCCCCTCCAGCCCCATCACACCAGGCACTTTTCCCTGCAACCGCAGGACGCGCTGCACCTGCCCCTGCACCTCCCCCCTCACCCCTATCCCAGGCCCCAAGAAGACTTTCCACATCAAGCAGATGTTCACCTGCACACCTGCTAATGTGGTATACTGCATCCGCTGTACCCGTTGTGGCCTCCTCTACATCGGGGAAACCAAGCGGAGGATTGGGAACTGCTTTGCAGAACACCTACGCTCGGTTTGCACTAAACAACTACACCTCCCAGTCGCGAACCATTTCAACACCCCCTCCCATTCCTCAGACGACATGTCCATCCTGGGCCTCCTGCAGTGCCACAAGGATGCCACCCGAAGGCTGCAGGAACAGCAACTCATATTCCGCTTGGGGACCCTGCAGCCCAATGGTATCAATGTGGACTTCACAAGTTTCAAAATCTCCCCTCCCACTACCGCATCCCAAAACCAGCCCATCTCGCCCCTGCCTCCCTAACCTGTCCTTCCTCCCACCTATCCCCTCCTCCCACCCCAAGTCCCACCCCCATCTCCTACCTACTAACCTCATCCCGCCCCCTTGACCTGTCCGTCCTCCCTGGACTGACCTATCTCCTCCCTAACTCCCCACCCCCACTTCTTTGACCTGTCTGTCTCCTCCCCACCTATCTTCTCCTCTATCCATCTTCTATCCGCCTCCCCCGCTCCCTATTTATTTCAGAACCCCTTTCCCCTCCCCCATTTATGAAGAAGGGTCTAGGCCCGAAACGTCAGCCTTCCTGCTCCTCCGATGATGCTTGGCCTGCTCTGTTCATCCAGCTCCACACCTTGATATCACAACCAAGTTCCCTTTATTTTTGTTGTTGAGCACTGTCTATTTATCTCAATGCTCGATATCTATCTTAAACAGGACATTTGTGAATGCCTTATGCAGTACTTTTCAGGTTGTTGCATGTCTGTCCATGCAAGGAACTTCAAGAGAACACTGGCAAAGGATTAAGTTCTTGTCTCCATATCAAAGTTGGATTTCTTAGGTTTCCATTACTTTGCCATGATGTGCACACAGTCTGAAAGTTAAAATGAAGGTAATTTTTTTCCAAAGAAGTTGCAAAACTGTCACTACCGATGGCTAACCACTTACCACAATAATTCACAATAAAGGCCAAATCTGTTCAGTATTATTTGATCCACAGTGAGTAGCAAATGAGCGTCAGAACTTAAGCACATAAACTAGTGATTCTTGGGTACATTACTGAGTGTGCTCCACTGCTGGAGGTGCCATCTTTAGGTGAGATATTAAACTAAGGTCTAGTCTGTCTTTCCAGCTGACACCCACTAAAAGATCTCTGGCACTGAGAATTCTATTTTACAAGTCTGGGCTCTTTCTCATTCAGACTTTATCGTTAGCAAAAGACGTCTAGAGAGGGAGACGCAGTGGTATTTGTTGAGGTTTGTCCCGTGCAGCTCCATGACACAGGACTCTGAGCTCTACAGCTGTTCCCTAGAATGCATACCTAGACAAACATCCACTGCGCCTGGATGACCATCAACTTGGTGAAAGACAATCTCTGGTCTGCCTGAAATTTGTTGGTCTTGCAGAGCAAGGAGTTGACCTTGACCAAGTATTGCAAGCTGGCACATTCCGAGGTCCAGGACTATGTGCCAAAGGACATACTAAAACTTGGGGCAGCTGCTGCTGAGGCCACCATCTAAGATCTTTCCACTGAAGTTAAATGCCGATCCATTCAGTTATTGAACCCTCCCAGTGTCTCAAACATATGCAAATACTATCTTGCATAAGTAAGAAATGCCTTGGGTTTTTTGGAAGTGTTGGAAGAGTCAAACTCCAATGTTTGTTTGTTCTCAATGTGCCAAAGCTGTACAGAATACAACGTATGTATATAAAGATATTTGTGAATAAAGTATATTTTTGAAATAAAAAGAATCTTGTTGACAGGCCTGGAAAAGGAAAGACCAGTGGAAAAGGTTGCTCCAAGGCAAAATCTCAGACATCCTGGGCTGACCTGCACTTCCCAGTGGGCTATGCTCACCAGCTCCTGAGAAAGGGCACTGGAGCATAGCCTATCTGGCTGCAGTTCTCAAGTATCTAACAGCTGAACTCATTGAGTTGACTGGCAATGCTGCCCAGGATAACATGTAGAGCTGCATCTTCCCCAGGCACCTCCAGCTGGCTATGTTCGACAACAAAGAGCCCAACAAGCTGCTGGGAGGCATAACCATTGCTCAGGGTGGGTGCTGCCACTGAAGAACACCGCACCTATAAAGTGAAGAGACCATTCTTTAATCCAACTTGTGTTTTGTAGCTGTAGTCTGTAGGAAAAGAGAGTGGGAGAGAGAGATCTGAGTTTGGTGACGAGTGGGTAAGATTGTGTGATCAGTTCCGAGATTGTTTCTCTTGTTGATAAGGTTGATTCAGTTGATAAGATTTGAAATGCAGGAAAACCTGAGCCTGTGGAATGCTTCTCCTGCAATTTCTGGGAAATCAGGGACACTTCCAGTGTCCATGCTGACTACATATGCAGGAAGCATGTCCAGCTGCAGCTTCCGATTTGCAGAATGGAGTGCCTGGAGCTGTGGATGCACACAGTGCAGCATCCATGGGGTTGAGAATGTCATGGATAGCACAATGAGTAAATTGGTCACACCACAAGTAAGGGCTACACAGACAGAAAAGAATCCGGTGACCACCAGGCAGAAGAATAAGTGTGGGCAGGCAGTGCTGGAGTCCCTTGTGGCCACTGCCCTCTCAACCAGTTATACCTTGTTCTATACTGTCTGGGGTGGGGGTGGTAAATGGTCTCTCGGGGAAAGCACAGCAGCCAAATCAGAGGCACCACAACTGGCAGTGTTATACAACAGTTCAAACGTAGGCGAGCAATAGTGATAGGTATTATAGTTAGGTATTTCTGTGGTCACAAACAAGGCTGCAGGACAGTGTGTTACTTTCTTGGTGCCATAGTCAAGGCCGTTTCCAAGCAGGCACAGGATAGTGTGAAGGTAGAGTGTCTGCAGCCAGAGATTGTGGTCCATATTGGTACTGATGAGAGAGGTAGAGAGAGAGATGAGGTCCTGCAAAGGAATTTAGGTAGGAAGAAGAGAAGCATGACATCTAGGGTTATAATCTCAGGATGACTGCCTGTGCCATGGGCTAGTGAGACAAAGAATATGAAGATAGTACAGCTAAATATGTGGCTAAAGAGCTGGTGTTGGAGGGAGGACTTCAGGTATGTGGGTCATTGGGATGTCTTTCGGGGCAGGTGGAACCTGTACAAGAACGACATACTCTGGCTTTAAGAGGTGTATTTTGTCCTTTTTGTTTAAAATGGAAGAAAGGTTGAGGTTCCAAAGCCAATAAACAGCTTATGAGGCCTTGGGATTTTTTAAAAAATTGGAACAATAGAAGCAACCTGAATGGGTGGGGCCAGTGCCCACAGAACCAGGATTTTTTTAATGGTTTTGGCCTTTAGTACCTGTTGCTGAAGTTTTGAAGCTGGACGTGGAAATTCTTATTCCTCTCTCTGTTACAGCTAAGAGCTGGGGTTCTCTTCCTAGTACTAGAACTGTATGTGAGACATCATATTTTACTGAATTTCCCTTTGCTAAGGGTGTGTGTTTCTGGGCTGTTACTACATTGGAACAATTAATGCATAGTTAATGTATATTGTTTTGTTAAGCATTTCCATAGTTACAATTAAGCCAATTCTTTTATCTTGTTTGTATTTTAACTATAGTGTAGGAATAAAATGTGTTTTGTTTCAGGCCTGGTAGTTTGACCAATTGAATTGCATCCAGGACACAATGTCCTAAACTTACCTTTAAATTAAAATGTTTGAGTCCAGCCTATCTTCTTAAAATAGTTTGAAGAGATTTGGTCTGGTCCATAGCCACAGGATGCTCCTGAACTGGAGGGGCACCAATATCCTGGCAGGGAGGTTTGTTAGTGTTACTCGGGAGGGTTTAAACTAGTTTGCTGGGGGTTTGGAACCAGCAAGTAGGTCAACAAGTAAAATAACCGAAGATGAGTCAAAAACTTAGGTCAGTATGGTTAGGAGGAAGAACAGACAGGGACAAGTCACTGAACATGACAGGATTGGTGGTCTGAGGTGTATTAGTTTTACTATAAGGAGTATTACAGATAAGGCACATGAGCTTAAGAGTTTGGATTAATACATATAACTAGGATGTTGCAGCTATAATGGAGACTTGGTTGAGAGAGGGACAAGAGTGGCAGCTTAAATGTTCCAGGATTTGGATATTTCAGGCAAGATAGTGAGGACATAAGAGGTGGTGGGGTAACATTACTGCTATCACAGCTGTACTGAGGGAGAGCTCTTCAGTGAGGCCATATGGCTAGAGCTCAGGCATAGGAAGGGTATAACCACTTTGGGATTGTACTACAGGCCTCCCAGTAGCCAGGTGACAGAACAACAGACAGATGAAGAGATTATGGAAAAATGTAAAACACAACAGCATTGTTGTGATAGGTGATTTTAACTTCCCCTATATTGACTGGGAATCATTAGTGTTAGGGGCTTGGATTGGGTTGGGGGGGGGGGGTGGAGTTTGTTATGTGTTCAAAAACTTGTCCAATACACACCTAAATGGTTCAACTAGGGAAGGGGCCATATCAGATGCAGTATTGGGGAATGAGCCTCCCCAGGTGATTGAAGTTTCAGTGAGGCGATCATAATCCTGTATGTATAATTCTGTTTGGATAAAGCCAAGAGTAGTCCTAAGGTGAAAGAATTAAATTTTGGGAAGGCTAACTACCACAATATTAGGCAGGCACAGTGAAGAGATTGGGGACAGCTATTTGAGGGTAAATCCACACCTGGCATGTAGGAATCTTTTAAAGACCAGTTTATTAAAGTCTAGGACCAGTACGTTCCTGGCCAAAACAAAGGAAAAGGATGGCAAGATTTAGGAACCTTGGATGACAAGAGTAATTGAGAGCGGAGTCAAAAAATAAAGGAGGCATACACAAGGTTTAGGAAACTGAAGACAAGGCCCTCAAAGAATATAAAGGTAACAGAAACAAGGAATTAGGAGGGCTAAAAGGGGCCATTAAATGTTTTTAGCAAACAGGTTTAATGAAGAGCCCAAGGCTATTTATACATACATAAGAAGCACGAGGGTAGCTAGGGTAAGGGTAGGCCCATTCAAGGTTAAAGGAAGGAATTAATGCACGGAGCCAGAGGAAGTGGGTGAGGTCTTTAACAAGTACTTTGTATTGGTATTCACTAAGCAGGAGATGGTGGTTGGGGTGAGTCTTGGGAGGAGTAGGTTGATATTCTAGGACATGTCAATATGGGGGGGGGGGGGGGAAAAAGGTGTTGAGTGTTCAGAAAAGCATTAAGACAGACAAGCCCCCAGGAACTGATGGGATATATCCCAGAATGCCGAGGGAGGCACGTGAGGACACTGGAGCCTTGTATGAAATCTTTGTATCCTCTTTAGTCACTGATTTTGTCCCAGACAACCCAAGAATAGCCAATAACGTTCCTTTGTTTAAGGAAGTCAACAGGATTAACTGGGAAATTATAGCCGGGTGAGCCTTACAACAGTGGCCGGGAGGTTATTGGAGAAGATTCTTAGGGAAAGGATTTACTCACATTTGGAAAGTATGGACTTATTATCAATAGGCAGCATGATTTTGTGCAGGGAAAGTCACATCTCTCAAAATTGAGTTCTTTGAGGAAGTTACAAAGATGATTGACAAGGGCAGGGTGATAGATGTTGTCTATATGGACTTCAGCAAGCACAAGTTTAAAGGAGATTCACAGAATCCTGAGACTGTAGAAACAGGTCCCTCGCCCCAACAAGTCCACACTGACCCTCACAGCATTCCACCCAGACCCATCCCCTGTAACCCATGTGAGAAGCTCATTTTCTTCCTTTTTGTAAAATAAAAAGGAGTTAGGTAAGTGCCTGGAATGCACTGCCAGAGGAGGTGCACGATGTGGATACAATAGCAATGTTTAAGAGACATCTTGGCAAATATATGAATAGGCAGTGAATAGAGGGATACAGATTGTGTAGAAGCAAAAAGTTTTTAGTTTAGAAAAGCAGTGTGTTGGCACAGTCTTGGTAGGCCAAAAGGACCTGTTTCTGCGCTGTACGGTTCTTGGTTCTCCCTAAATCTCCAACAACTGCCTTTATTTCCTTCATGGCCCAACTTGAAACCTGCCTCTTTGATCAAATTTTTGGCACCTTTCCTCTGAAATCTCAGGATGTTTTTATGTCAAATATAAATACATTATTCAAGTTATTTTGGTGTAATTGAGTTACCAGCTTGTTTTGATAAGGCCACATCTCTTTCAACATTTCAAATAAGTTGTTCCTTACAGATATTTGTAATCTGGTTTCCATAGTTAAGACTGGAGACTAAATTATCAGATCCTCACTGCTAAGTATATACCATCATCTACGTTAGCCATCCAAATGTATTGTGCTGGGTCAAGGACTCACTGTCAATGGAACTACGAATTTGAAATACTCAATTATATATTGTAGGTTGGTTTCCATGAAACCAAATCTGTATTCCTGGAATTTAGTACATTTATTCCAAGCCTTCCACAGACTTGCAACTGTACAGAATATAACAGAAATGTGGATAAGCAAATTTAATTGTATCCAGAAACCTGCAACAGAAATTTCATAAAAATAACCATCCTCAAATCATTCATTGTAAGTTTGGCAGCATCTTTTCATCTTGTTGTACAATACTGGTAAAGAAGTAGCATTACATTTAAAACAAGTCACGTTTATTTGGTGATATATAATTTTACAGTGTATTCAAAACAATCCTTTGAAAGAGTCAGCTCCCACTCACAAAATGTCTTTCCAAGTAAGTTAAAAAAGAAAAAACAAATATTGTTGCCAAATAGCCAGGTGGCTCAATTGCTCTCGTGAGTAAGGGGGAAAAAGTGTCAAAAATTCAAATTAGTCATAAAAGCAGCAATTAAATTGTAAAGTGGCTACAATGTGCAAATCTCTAATGCATGCATTTTGCAAGTTCAGATACCATTTATTGTATAGCTTTACATTTTTGTAACATCTAATCCACTTATTTATCAGTCAACTGGCTATTGGCGAGATCGATTCCTCTCAGTCTTCTGGTTTTAAACATGATTTACAGAATTGCCAAGGATGCAATTTATATTTTCAGTTGTTTTACAGATGGGCTTAAAAAGGACAGTGACCTTTATATTTACAAAAGATAAAATTAATAAACCATATAACTCCATTAACACGGAGCTAACAGAAATAACATTAAAAAGACTACTTAGTTCAGTAAAATATTCTTAATATTCACTTACACTAAAATTAATGTGGACTCAACAAATTTTAAAAAAAAATGGACTTTTCACTTAATACAAGAAGTTTAAAAACCATTAGAAAATCATGTGTATTTCTTTTAGTGGCAATGACCAACAGAAGTAGATATAAAAGAAATGTTGCCTTGACAGATTGAAGACAATACTTGAACAATCTTATTATCTATCAGTAAACACTGCAATTACTTGTAGTGTCCCATATGTTGGGCCTCAACCATCGTTCAGGTAACCTAAAAGATTCAGTCTGCAGGTGATGAGCCAAGGAATACTACTAGCCAAATCATTACATGCCTGAAGAAAGGATTTACAAGTATTTTCATAATAATTGCATGTCTCAAGTACTGGCTCTTTATTTCCTTATCCAGTTATGCTTCAGGTCTTCATTTTACCTTCTTCCATTGATGAATAGCTTACCAGATTTGGTTTTGTGGCGATCAAATGTCACAGATACCACAATAAAAATAATTAGCGTTACACACTGTATGGCTGCTAGAAGGAAGAAATAGTAGTCCATGTGACATTTGTTGATGTTACCTGGAGGGAAATAAAACAGTTAACATGTATTAAGTTTTGATTTTTGCAAATTAGGAGACAATCACAAATAAACTGAACGTGGGAAATGTTTTGTGTTTTAAAAAACAACAAAGTATACCAATTCAATGACTTTGATGCTACTTTTACTATGTACATAGAACAGGTGCGGAAATTTACGGTATTTAATGGCCTCCGATTATCCCAAATCACTTTGCAGCCAATTAAGTACTTTTTGAAGTGTTGTAATCATTGGAAAGTACAACATGACATGACAGCCAATTTGCACACAGCAGGCTTGAATGAGCCACAATGCAATGACAACTAGATAATCAATTGGTCAACTCTTTCATGCTATAAGCTGTACAGTTGTTTCACGAAGAGGGCAACTATTGAACTGAAATTTTTTTTTTTTTTATTTAGGAAGATATTGATTCATACATAATTTGAAAGGCAAAACAGGAATTTACTTATGTTTACAAATGTCGGAGTGAAAATTTCATTGCACATTTATCCAATTGCACAACAATATCATCAATATTGTTGGATAGTTAAAAGTAAAAATTAGCATTGATTGCACCTCACACAATGGAAAGTACCTGGTTGTTTCTATCATTATCTCCAATGTATGATCGATCTATACAAGAGGTCCTCGTCATTGTTTAAGATTGCCATGTCAAAATCTCAATTTTGTAACAGTGAAATATTCTGATATTTAGGTTTTTAGGTTTTAGTATTTCAGTCGTAAATATTCAGAGAATGTGTAAATTCATCTATTTAATACCAAGAGCATTTCAAATTTATTCCTCCTCTTTTTTTCCCTATTTTCAGGTTTCTTCTGCTACCCACCATTCCTTCCTCAGACAGAAAGGCAAATGTCTTTCTCCCAACTCTTTAGTTTCTAGGTGTCTGTTACTCATGAGCAGCTGCTGGAGGATGTACAAATGGTTGTTAGATAATTTGTCTAATAACTTTTCCCTTCCACTGAAACATCGTGGTATTGAAACTCCTGCGTGCAATGTTTACATTTTGATCGCGCAAGCATTTACATCAAAGTACTGCATCCACTGTTATCACCAACTGCATTATGCAGATGCAAAATAAAAGTCTGCATTTGTATTATTATATATACATAGAGCACAAACTAGTCCATCTTTCATTGCATAACTCAAATCGCACTATTAAAAACCTGAGACAAGATTCAGTAGGACTGTAACAAAGCTAGTGTCCTACAATGACGTTGAACTATATACAAAATCTAGAACAATGATTTTTCAAGTATAAAAATGTGATAATTCAAAATTGCTACTGTAAACATACTGTGAAGTGTTGCTTAATACAGCAACAGTTTTTCAATGTTGAGAATTTAAGATTGGTGCTGCTTTAGTCCTTTTGTTGAATCAACTGTAAATCAATCATTCAGCAGTATGAAATATAGTACAATTAAATCTTACCATCTGTACATTTTTGATGTACAACACTCAAGTCAAGGCACCATTAGAGCTTTCAACAGAGCACTTTGGAATAGATCCACCCTCATTTTTGGAGATTAGCATGGGAAAGGGACGTATGCAGGCCATTTAGAATGCCAAATCACTTTCAATATTGTGATTTAAAGTTGCAATTAGTATAAAATCACCTGTAAAGTAAGTATGCTCTCTTTGACATAAATGCAAGAGGAAAAAAAGCCTTGAAACGTTTGTTTTTAATATGAATGACTGAGCTGAATAAGTCTGAAAGAAAAGGACAGTAGAGGGATGGAGTGATACTACCCCAATTGACCCTTTTTTTGGTGTGATAGGAGGTTGGTATCAGTGACATGGAAAATCTCAAATGTACTTTTTTTTGATTTGTGTTATGAATTGCATTTATGCTCAGAGTAGATACATTATGCTAGCCATTAGGAGTTTTGTAATAATTTCAGGTTTCTTCAATTGGGCGAATGTTATTAAAAAAATTGGCCATAGCATCTTTATGGTAAAGTTCAATTTGTCAAACATGCCAGAATGGGTTTTTTGAGTCAAAACTCAAGCAAACTTTTGAACATAACTTGTGATCAAGGGTGAAACTTTCAGGTCACAAGAGACCTATTTAGCTAACATATTATCCTTCCTTTGAGAGGCCTTGGAATAAAGGCCAAATTCTAACTGTTATTTAATAGCAGCACCTTTTGGGGGCTGACGACCAGCGGTTACAGTAGCTCAGCACGGGTACCAAAATCAAAACCAACAACCCACAATGTTACATGGCAGCTTCACATGCAGCATAAAAGGGTGGAATCTACTTCTAAAAAACTGGCTTGCACAGCTATCAGCAAAAGTGCACCAAATGAAGACTCCCCATCGAAATGGATTGTTGGACGTGCTTCCATCAACTCTTGCAGCTGAAAGAATATCTTTCAATTATACATTAAACAAAGATTTTTTATTTACCTTTGTGCCAAATGCAAAAAGCAACAACTAATATCCAACAAATAATGATTGGTTTGAATTTTTTTTCTTCTGATGTGAAATAACAAACTATTCACAATCATTGGGATCTAGTTGATGGAGGTTGTAACCTTACTCACTGAGCCGGTGTGTTTGATAGCAGGGTGATGAAACGTCTGCAAGGTAACTTTGTCAGTGCGCCTCCGGTGAAGCATTTGTATTCCATCTCACTTGTTATTTATATGCCTCGGTTTGCTGGGGTGGTGTTGGTATTATTTCTGGTTTTGTTCTTCAGTCATTTATATATTGGGTCCAGTTCAAATGTATTTGTTGATGGAGTTCCGGTTTGAATGTCAGGCCTCCAGGAATTCTCTGGCATGTCTCTGTTTGGCTTGTGCTATTACGGATGTGTTGTCCCAGTCAAATTCGTGTCCTTCTTTGTCCGTGTGTATTGAGACCAGAGAGAATTGGTCGTATCTCTTGGTGGTTAGTTGCTGTTCATGTATCCTTATTGTCAGTTTTCTTCCAGTTTGGCCTACATAATGTTTCTCACAGTCCTTGCATGGTATTTTGTATATTACATTAGTTTTATTGGTTGTGGATATGGGATCCTTTAGGTACATAAGTAGCTGTGACAGGGTGGTTGTTGGTTTGTGGGCTACCCTGATACCGAGGGGTCTGAGTAGTCTTGTGGTCATCTCTGATATGTATGGTAGGGGGTGACTAGTGTGTCAGGCCGTATTGTGTCTACTTGTTGTGGTCTGTCGTGGAGGTAACGGCGGATTGTGCTTTTTGGGTATCTGTTCTTCTTAAAAACTCCATGTTAAGTGCTCCTGTTCTGTTTTGTGCAATTCCGGGTTGCTGCAGTACGTTGTGGCTTGTTTGAATAATGTCCTGCTGCATCTCCATTTATGGGTATTGGGGGGGGGGCGGTGCTGGAGTAATTAAGAAACTGGTCTGCAGGTGTTGTCTTTATGGAGTTCAACCACTCTGCGACAGCCATCGAACGCAAAAGGACCCATACCCACAACCAATAAAACTAATGTAATATACAAGATACCATGCAAGGACTGTGAGAAACACTATGTAGGTCAAACTGGAAGAAAACTGGCAATAAGAGGATACACAAACACCAACTAGCCACTAAGAGAGTCTCACTGGTCTCAATACACACAAAGGACGACAAATTCAACTGGGACATCACACCCATAATAGCACAAGCAAAACAGAGACAAGCCAGGGAATTCCTAGAAGCCTGGCATTCAAACTGAAACTCTGGCAACAAGCACATTGAACTGGATCTGATATACAAACAACTGAAGAACAAAACCAGAAGTACTACCAACCACCTTAGCAAACTGAGACAAGTAATAAGCAGGACAAAATACCAATGCTTCACAGGAGGCGCACTGACAATGTTACCTAGCAGGGTGACAAAACATCTGCAATCAAACACAATGGCTCAGCGATAACAAGGGGTACAGCTGGATGAACACAGTAGGCCAAGCAGCAGAGGAGCAGGAAGGCTGACATTTTGAGCCTAGACCCTTCTAGAGAATTGGGGGAGGGGAAGGGGGTTCTGAAATAAATAGGGAGAGAGGGGGAGGCAGATAGGAGATGGATAGGAGGAGAAGATAGGTGGAGAGGAGACAGACAGGTCGAAGAGGTGGGGATGGAGCCAGTAAGGGTGAGTGTAGGTGGGGAGTTAGGGAGGAGATAGGTCAGTCCAGGGAGGACGGACAGGTCAAGGGGGCGGGATGAGGTTAGTAGGTGGGAGATGGGGGTGGGGCTTGAGGTGGGAGGAAGGACAGGTTAGGGAGGCAGGGACAAGCTGGGCTGGTTTTGGGATGCAGTAGCGGGAGGGGAGATTTTGAAGCTTATGAAATCCACACTGATACCATTGGGCTGCAGGGTTCCCAAGCGGAATATGAGTTGCTGTTCCTGCAACCTTCGGGTGGCATCGTTGTGGCATTGCAGGAGGCCCAGGATGGACATGTCATCTGGGGAATGGGAGGGGGAGGTGAAGTGGTTTGCGACTGCCAAGTGCAGTTGTTTAGTGCGAACCAAGCGTAGGTGTTCTGCAAAGCGGTCCCCAAGCCTCCGCTTGGTTTCCCCGATGTAGAGGAGGCCATAACGGGAACAGCGGATGCAGTATACCACATTAGCAGGTGTGCAGGTGAACATCTGCTTGATGTGGAAAGTCTTCTTGGGGCCTGGGATAGGGGTGGGCAGGTGTAGCACTTCCTGCAGTTGCAGGGAAAAGTGCCCGGTGTGGTGGGGCTAGACGGGAGTGTGGAGTGGACAAGGCAGTCACAGACAGAGTGGTCCCTTCGGAAAGCAGATAAGGGTGGGGAGAGAAAAATGTCCTTGGTGGTGGGGTTGGATAGCAGATGGAAGTATCGGAAGATGATGCGTTGGATCCGGAGGTACGTGAGGACAAGGGGGATTCTGTTTTGGTTGTTATTGCAGGGAGGGGATGTGAGGGATGAGATGGGGGAAAATGTGGGAGACACGGTCGAGGGCGTTTTCGACCCCTGGGGGGGGCAGTTGCAGTCCTTGAAAAACGAGGACGAGGACATCGGAGATGTACGGGAGTGGAATGCCTCATCCTGGGAGCAGATGTGGTGGAGGCGAAGGAATTGGGAATACGGGATGGCATTTTTGCAGGAAGGTGGGTGGGAGGAGGTGTATTCTAGGTCGCTGTGGGAGTCGGTGGGCTTCAAATGGATATCGGTTTCTAGGTGGTTGCCAGAGATGGAAACAGAGAGGTCCAGGAAGGAGAGGTATTACAGATGGTCCAGGTGAACTTAAGGTTGGGGTGGAAGGTGTTGGTGAAGTGGATGAACTGTTCAAGCTCCTCATGGGAGCACGAGGCAGCACCGATACAGTCATCGATCTAACGGAGGAAGAGGTGGGGTTTAGAGCCAGTGCAGCTACGGAAGAGAGATTGTTCCACGTATCCTACAAAGAGGCAGGCATAGCTTGGGCCCATGTGGGTGCCCATGGCCAACCCCTTTGTCTGTAGGAAGAGGGAGGATTTGAAAGAGAAGTTGTTGAGGGTGATGAGGAGTTCAGCTAAGTGGATGAGGGTGTCAGTGGAGGGGGACTGGTCGGGCCTGCGGGACAGGAAGAAGTGGAGGGCCTTTAGGCTCATTTCTGAGGAAGGGTCTAGGGCCGAAACGTCAGTCTTCCTGCTCCTCTGATGCTGCTTGGTCTGCTGTGTTCATCCAGCTCTACACCTTGTTATCTCAGATTCTCCAACATCTGCAGTTCCTACTATCTCCGAAACAATGGCTCAGTGTGCAAGCCGACAACCTCATCCACAACCCAAGCTACAAATCTTCAAAAACTTTAAAGATCCAGTTTATATTATTCTATATCAGAATGGGTGACGATCATTTCAGCAAATGTTGTTTCATAAAGCATGAAGATCATAGATAGACAGACAGCAGATTTAAAAAAAAATTAAATCCCTAGATAGAAAGACTATTTGCATATGAAAGCTAAGCAAATGAAATACAGTAGTACAATATAGGATCAATTTAATTATAACAATTTGCCTTTAAAAGATGTGTGCTGGTTTTCCTTAACTAACCCAAATGTGTGCAAGCAACTTAATTTTGTCCCAATTAACAGTTTGTAAATGCTTGCTCACTACCAAGGTTAAATGGTAGTTCTTCAGCTTATTCTTAGAACTCTTTTCTAAAGGAAAACAAAGGATGTTAATAACTGCCATTGCCACTGTATTGGAGAACTGGAAGGTAACGCAGAGGACAAACTAAAACACATGAGTGAAAGCCAGAGAGCAGATGAATAAGAGACAGAACAGGCGAGTGACAGCAAGTGAGTGCTATGCACTCAAGGAATTCCTGCAATACTTGGCTGGTCCCCTTTGATTGCCTGGAATTCAGGCTTTCCCTGTCTCAAAAAGCTTAAGCTGTCTGACGACCATGTCCAGAAATTCACTATCGACACAGCACACAACTTCACAGCCTCACGGATGTACAGCAGGTTAAACCAGCTGCCCCTCAAGCTCCAACATCTGCCGCTGCTCCAGCTAAAGACACATGCAACATGTGTGCATGCTATTGGATGGAGATATCCTGCTATGTCCCCACTTATTAGATTATTAACTGACTTGACAGGAACCTTAAAACTTAAATAAATAAATTCAAGACTCAGTTGCTTTCCTTGTGCTTTGAGAAAGCACTTGTGCAGTGGTGCTCAGTTTACATTCTGCCAGAGCCACTCAGCTCCTGACCTCATTAAAGCCTCAGTTTAACTGTGGCCAAAAGAGTTGAATTCCAGAGGTGAAATGTGGGTGACTGTCCTTGTCATCAAGACCACATTTGACCAAGTGTGGTATCCTGGACCCCTAGCAAAACTGGAGTCAACGAGTACCAGAGAGAAATCTCTCCCTACAGAATCATACCTAGCACAAAGAATGATTGTGGTTATTAGGTGTCAGTTAACTCAGCCCCAGGACATCACTCTACGAGTTCTTCAGGGTAGTGTCCTAGGCATTAGTCTTCAGATATTGAGGCAATCATGTTTAAATGTAGCAAGGCCTGTACAACATCCAGGATTGGTTAATAAATTAACATCTATGCCATACAAGTATCAGACAATGCCAATCTCCAAGAAGGTGCTAACTAACCATCACCCCTGACATTCACTGGCATTGCCATCACTAAATCGCCCATTACCAACATCTCTGGGGCTACCACTGATCAGTAACTAACTGAACTGAACTGGTCATGTAAGCAAAGTAGGTCAGGGGCTAGTAATTCTGTAGTGTGAAACTCCTCTCCAAACTCCAAAGCCTGTTCACCATCTACAAAGGCGCCAGTCAGGAACTCACATGGATCATGGCAGCTTCAACAACACTTAAGCTTGAAACCACCCAGAACAATGCAGCCCATTTAATTGGCATCACATACATAAATATTCACTCCCTTTACAACTGATGCTCAGTATCAGCCGTGTGCCATCGATAAAATGCTGTGCTGAAATTCACCAAGGCTCCTTAGATAGCACCTTCTAAACACATGACTACTACCAGAACGACAAGGGTATCAGTTATATGGGAACACCACTGCCTGCAAGTTCCCCTCCAAGCCATTTACCATCTTGACTTGGAAATATAATCGCCATTCCTTCATTGTCACTTGGCCATATTTCTGGAACTCCCTCTCTGTTGGCATCGTGGGGCTACCTACGCCAAATAAGCTGCAGTGGTTCAAGGCTGCAGCTCACCACTAGCTTCCTGAGGGCAATTACAAAGGGGCAACAAGTTCTGGCCTGGCATGCCCACATCCCATGTATCAATAATATAAAAACATCCATTTTAGGAGATCTCAAATTGCTGGTACATTGCGAGGGCTGCCTCAAATAACCACACATGTTTCTGTTCAATTAATTTCATGAGGGCACTGATTTCAAACACAGCAAGGCAAATGAATGCATCTTAGTATCCATAAAGGGCAACTGATTAAGATATGACAATAATGATTGGCAGTAGCATCTTTTCTGAATTGGTATATTTCAACTTGTTGTGAAATCTCTCTATTACAAAGTATAAGCAAGCAAGTTAGCAGGGACTGTATTTAATTTTGTACTCTAACCTGTTAGAATAAAATATATGTCAGACAATAAATTTAGATGCAAAGCAGCAAAGAGAAATTCAAGGCCAGGCATATCTATCAGTAGGTGCAATTACCTCTGGGTAGGCAGGGACATGTGGCTTTTGGCAGAACCAATTACATCAGCCCAAGTTTAGTGATGGCTAAAAATTCTACTCACCAACAAAACAATTTAAATTGCAAAACCTTAAGTATTTTGTCTTTTCATACGTAAGACCAAACATGCGTGTTAGACTTTGGGTGAAATTCTCCGAGGTGTGGTGTGAACAGTTGAGAGAAAGTTAGGAAAATACAGAGAATCAAAAGAAAGCAACACGAAATGACATGAGAAATTATTTCCATTTTCTCTCCAAGACCTTGAACTTAAGGGATTCACGCTTCGCTGGCTGGTCGATCATTTGTAGCCAATTCCTAACTATCCTTGAGAAGGTGGTGCCGTGCAGCCTTTTTGAACACTGCAGTCCACGTGATGTAGGAACACCCACAGTGCTAGGAGTAACAGAGTCCCAGTATTTTGACCTGGGGACATCAAACACACACTGCTTTGTTTTGAAGTCAGGATGGTGAGTGGATTGATCCCTGTGTATTTTGTGCCCTTGCCCTTCTGGGTGGCAGTAATCATTGGTTTGGAAGATGCTGCCTAAGGGGTCTTGGTAAATTTCTGCTGTACATCTTGTACAGCATCTTCTAGGACAGTGTTTAACCCCTGACTTGATGCAGTTTTCCTCAGCAGACCAAAAGGCCATGTGGGACAGTAAATAGTTGACCTTCCCATTGTACGTCTCCAAGCCTCAAAAGGCAGTATGCTCCTAAGAAAAGCTGACAGAATGAACCTTTCACTCCAGAAATGTGTAGAATCATTACCGATTCCATGCTCTCCCCCGCAAGGTGAGTGTGGAATGACGTGAGGGCTTGGCCTGAACACACAATCGTGAACCTCAATTTTCCACATTGAAGTGAAGTAGCAATCAAATCACTATTCAAGGATCATAATGTTGTGGCTAACTACATTCAAGGAGTCAATTGCTTCAGAGATGCTCAATTCGTGGCCAATACAACTTGGAACGTCTGAGCACGCCAATGCTAGGTTGTGTAGGACCTTTCCATATATTTAAAAAACCATTTTGAATCCTGTATATTTCTAGATTACTGTATGTGTAAACAGAATAGCTTAACATAAATTTAAAATGAAGAAAATGTACAACTCTTCCCACTTAATTCCAGCTCACCATCGCTCCTGCACGACACTTACAATTCACTCACTCTCCTGCTTCCTGACGCTTCAGCTTACCACCAGCCTTGCTCCATGACCCTCCTGTTTGCTACTTTCCTCTCTCAAATCCTCACTGTCAAGACGGTTTTTAGGTGAGTAGTGGGAGGCAGGAAGCAACTTGTAGAACAAGACTGGCTTTGAATTCTTGGATTATGGATGCAAGCTGCAAACTGGAAGGCCAACAACCAGTAGGCATATTGCATCGCACCGGTCGCAACATAACAACCAAAATTCCCGATGCCTGAAATAACTGACCGATGCTGGATTAAAGCATTAATGTTAAAACATTTTTCAAAAAGGACAAATTTGGTGTATGTTTTTAAACTTCTTCCAGTTTTGATGAAAAATCATTGCCTAGAAACACTAAGTGTTACACTCTCCACAGATGCTGCCAGACCAACTCAGTATTCCCAGCATTTTCCACTTTGATATTGGAAATCTAAAATGAGTTATTTTGCTTACATTACTTAGAAGTTAAGCAATATCATCACATCCAAAACAAAAGCAAATAAAGTCAGGTTAACCAATAAAGCATTAAATAGAATACCTTAACTCAAACTTCAAATCCTGTCAGAATGAATTAAGATAACAGGTCACAAACAAAAACAGAAATTGCTGGAAAAGCTCAGCAGGTCTGGCAACACCTAAAGACAAAGCAGAGTAAACACTTCGGGCCCAACGACCCTTCTTCAGAACTCTTTTTCAAATGCTCTAAAATATTAAAACACTGGTACAGTTCTTTTCCATCTGTGATTCAACTATTGTATAAATAACCTGTCAATATAACTCGCTAATGATGAGCATTAGTAGGCTTGAAAAACAGGGAAAGAAATTGCTGGCTTATTAAAAAGTTAAGCTGCAAGTCAAGTCAGTTGTTGAGTGATTCAATTGCAAAACGGTATAATAACAATGAAATAATTTGCCTGCAAGCAAAATACTGCAATAAACTTCTCCGTTACCAACCAAGTATTACAGATGTACAAAAAAGAAATGCTTATAGTATGAACCTTTTTGGAATGGGAATTAAAAAAGATTGTGTACTCAGTTTTTGAAGGAACCACTGCCGGATAAATGATATTGAAATGGAATAGTTACTTTTCTTCATTCCAATGTAGGCTTTATCTAAATCTAGTTTGTTATTTCAGCTGTCTTTGTTTTCTAATATTGGCAGACACCCTCAAGCATTCCAACATTTCTTATGCATAAGCTACTGAATATTTTCACCACAAATTATTATACAGCTGTCTAATCTATTTCCAGTCGAAGTGAAATGAGAGAGAAATAGTATGTAAATAAGGGGGTTTTAGGTAAATTTAATTTCACATAGGATGAAGTCCAGAAACTGGTGAGAAATTGATTGGAGAAAGGTACAAATATAGATTTCAGCCTGGCAAGTGTAATAAGCATTTTGCCAATTGGGGTAAGACTAAGAGTTTTACAAAGCTACACATCAAATTGGAAACTCCCAAGATGACAATGCAGGAGCGAAAGGAGAAGACAATTGACGGAGATAGTAAGAACTGCCAATGCTGGAGTCAGAGATACCACAGTGTGAAGCTGGAGGAACACAGCAGGCCAGGCAGCATCAGAGGAACAAGTAAGCTGATGTTTCGGGTCGGGACCCTTCTTCAGAAAATCTGAAGGGTCCCCACCCGAAACGTTAGCTTTCCAGACAATTGATGCAGAATGTACACTGTCATGGTAATACTATCGTCACAATTTTTACTATCTCGACCCTTATAATGCACACAATTACATAATCTCTTCAGATTTGTATCTTGTCTGCCTATAGATAGTAGTGACCGATTGGGTATTTCACACCTTTTCTGTTTTTGTTTCAGTACTTTACTTCACTTGTTTGCTGATGCTTACAAAAGCATCTTGACTAAGTGGTAGGATTTTTGGCTTGGGAGTCAGAAAGTCACAACTTCAAGCCCTATTTCAGATACTTGGGCACAATTTCAGCTTCAACTCCAGTGCAGCACTAAGGGAAAGCTACATGGTCGAAAGTGCTGTCTTTCATAGGAAATACTAAACAGGAACAGTGTCTGCCCATTCAGGTGAATGTAAAGGATCAGAAGACACGATTCAAAAAGAAGTCCTCACAGTTGTTCCTGTCAGCATTCATCCTTCAATAGACTTCAACAAAACCAATTAAATGACTATTTATCTCACTCCTTTTTGTACAATATGGCTGTTAACAGTCTGTGAAAGGTTTTGAGATGTCCAACAGATGTGAAACAAAATATGAAACAGGTTGTTGTTTCTTTCTTGGCTAAGATGCTTGGGAGTACATGCTACGTCATAATTTAACTTAATACATACTCCTTCATTTGTCCCTTGCTCCCATAACTCATGATTTCATGCTAACTGATTTTGACCTGGACATTGCACTCAGTGGCAAATGTGGCTGTCAGTCCCCAAGAAGAAAGGCCAAAGACAATAAATGCAAACTTCACGTCTTCCAAACACCCCTTCCCCAGAGCATCCATGATTTCTGTTTCCTCTCCATCTCCCATGGCACAAACCCCTGTTCTGCCACCCCATCCACCACCATCAGCTCCTGAAACATTCCTGTCTCAATTAACAATTGTAACTACCATCTGTTTCCCTCGTCAAAGTAAACAAACACTTGGAGGGCTGACTCCTCAATTTATAACTGTGATTAGTATTATCATCTTGCACAGAAACAACTTGTGCAAGTGGAAGGTAAACAGGCCAAGTTTTCAAATTAATGATTCCAACTGCTTCAAGCACAGGAAAGGTAGGACTATCACATCATTTGTGCACACCACAACCTCTGGATTTCAGTGTAAGTGAATTCACCTGACAGTGTAGTGCTGATGAGTCCCTCTATAGTGCTGAGCTTCTGTGTTCATCGCTACTGAAAAAGGGAAATCCAGGCCTTTGAATCTGTCACCTCTTGGTTCAGTTACCCAAAGATGCTGCTGAAACTGGTTGAATCAAATGTTTTCAGAAAATCAGCTATAAATTCAGCCATAATGCCTAGACTACACTTTACCGGTAGCACTTTTGGCAAAACACCACACTTCAGTTGAAGTTCAAGATATCCGTTTTCAGAATTCATGCTAAGTTATTTAATAAATTTTGTCTTTCCAAACTGAAATATCAAGACACTCTCCAATAGGCTTTCATTTTAATGAATATTAATCATATTGCTCTATAGATTCCAGGTCTGTCTGAGCCTCATTCTAAATCTTATGCTCATATGGTAAAAGCCAAAAAGTCATTCATGGATTTAGAATGCACAAAACCCTCAGTTAAACTGTCACTAACTTCAGTGCACATTAAACATTTCAGTTCAGCAGTAGAGATCATCCTCATTTATTTTTAAACAAGAATATTTCAGGAGAAATTCAGCTGATTTGATTCACTCCACATGATTTCAAGAAACATCTTAAGGCATTGGATAGTACAAAAGCTATAGGCCCCGACAATATCCTTGAAGACATGCACAGAATTAGCTGCACCCTGAGACAAGCTGGTCCAATTCAGCTATAACAGGGGCAACTATCCAATAATGTGGAAAGTTGCCCAGGTATGTACCGGACACAAAAAGCTGGACAAATCCAATATAGTCAATTATTGCTCAGTTTACTCTCAAATATCAGTGAAGTGATGGAATGTGCCATCAAGCAGCATGTGTTTTGCAATTACCTTCTCAAACACACAGTTGGGTTCTATCAGGGTCACTCAGCTCCTGGCCTTGTTGCAGCCTTAGTCCAAACACAGACAAAAAGTCTGAATTCCAGAGGTTAGATGAGTGACTATCCTTGACATCAAAGCTGGATTTGGTATCAAAGAGCTCTAGCAAAACTACAGTCAATGGGAATTACGGGAGAACTCCCAGCTGCTTAGATTCACACCTGGCACAAAGGAAGATAGTTGTGGTTTTAGAGCTTAATCATCTCAGCTCCAGGACACACCTGCTGGGAGTTCCTCAAGGGAGTTTCTGAGGTCCAAGCAGCTTTACCTGCTTCAAATGATCTTCTCTCCATCAGAAATCAGGTCAGAGGATGCGCCCCGATGAATGCACAATGTTCGGAGCCATTTACTACTTCTCAGATACTGAAGCAGTTCATGTCTAAATACAGCAAGACCTGTACAATATCCAGGTACGAGCTGACAGGTGGCAAATAATTTGCACCACAAAACTGCAAAGCAATGACCATCTCCAACAAAAGAGAATCCAACCATCATCCCTTGACATTCAATAGCATAAATCATCACCGAATCCCCCACTAACAGAAATCAGGAGATTACCATTGACTAGAAACCAAACTGGACCAGTATTATAGATTCTACAAGAGCAGGTTGGGGGCTGGGAATCCTGCAGCAAATAACTCATTTCCTGACTACTCAAAATCTGTCTGCCATCAACAAGGCACAAGTCAGGAGTGCGATGAAGTATTTCCAACATGCCTGGTTGAGTGTAGCCCAAAAGTACTCAAGAAGCTTCTCACCATCCCGTACAAAGCAGCCTGCTTGATCAATACACATCCACAAACATTCCCTCCACCACTGAGGCTCAATAGCAGCAGTGTTTACTATCTACAAGATGTACTGTAGAAATGCACCAAGGCTCTTTAGATAGCACTTTTCAAACCATAAGCACTGCCATTTAAAAGTTATACGGGAACGCTACAACCTGCACGTTCCCCTCCAAGCCAGTCACCATCCCAACTTGGAAATACCACTGTCCCTTCAGTGTCACTAGGTCAAAATGCTGGAACTCTCCCAATGGCATTTCGGGTTACCTACACCAAATTATTTTCATATTGAAAAAACATGAAATAGTTATACTTTACTGCTCTATTAGACATGTTGTTAACTAGATGTACAGTTGGTATATTTTTAAGGACTCTTCCATTGCTTTAGAAAACTAATCTTGGGACTACTTTTGTATAAATGTAGTCATGTAATTGTAGTTAGTGTACACTGAAAGTGAAATGTCTATGATTAAGCTTTTAAACAATTTTATTCACTACTCAGAGGGATCAGTAAAAATGGTTATGGTTGCCATTAGATTCATTTTTTCTTCCAGATTTCTTTCTCCCCTTGAACATGTACACTGAAATCACGGAAAATTAAATTGCAGTCTTTCAATTAATTCAACTACAGAAGTATTTAGTTACTGTCAGACAGGGGATTTTGCAGATCAGTAAGGAACACTTTCCTCACCAAATATACAAGGGAAAAATTGTATATTGTAATGCAGCATTTTAGTAATACGTCATAAAATGTGACTGGTTAGTAGGGCTAATGTATCTGATTGTTTCTGTAACTTAGATGTAGTGTTTCCAATGGCATAGTTTTGTACAATGACCTTTTACCCCTCAAGGTGATTTTAACAACACTAACAACACTGTGCTCAGCCTTTGGACAGATTTATCCTCTATTTGAAGTAACCTATTTACTGGATTTCATACAACCTTACATCGTTGCTAACCTTTCTTTAAACAAAAAAGAAAAAGAACAACAGAGTTTATAGATCAAAGTAAATATCTTTCTGCTTACAATTTAATAGCATTATGAACGGGCTAGTTACCCTGAATCAAATTCAACGAAATAATACAATTCAACCTGTTAAGGAAATAGGCACTGACTTGACAATCCAACAATTAGGGCAAGGTAAATTAAACTATATTTTGACCTTAACTCAGGAGGTGAATGAAAATGTTTTTAAGTAATACAATGTTCCATGTACCAAAAAGAATTAATTATGCTGGAGGGAGGTATGCTTGGATTAGAATAGCAAACACGAAAATTGGAAGAAGTTGTTTTCATTTGGTTAAGTACTACATTTTAGACTTCTAATCTATTGGCATCAAAAGAGGTTTACTCACCAAAATCACTCTTGCAGTTCATCCAACCAATCGAATCAACAGATACGAGGGCTAGAAGTCCTGACCCAACAAAGGAACCAACTCCAGTAAAGAAAAAGAACAGGCCCATGATAGCACTTTGCATAGACTTGGGGGCAGCTGAGTAAGCAAACTCCAGACCTGAAAAATCACAAAATGGAAAGCACATTTTTTTTTAGGTGTAATATCAAAGAACGAGGAGTTGGATAACAATTCATCTTTGGTCTACTGAAATGGTTTTCCAGCTTTGAACAGACATGTAAGCAGCAATACCTTCTTTCACATTCACAAAAGAAAAAAATCATAATTACATTTTAATTCTAAAATATATTCTTAGTACTGAATCTGCTTAATATCTGTGCAAACACACTCAATTTTTAATGTTTGTTTCATTAAGTTAAAATTGAAGTGCAGGTACAAACCATAATTCAACCCTACCAGGCAAGAAGCAACACAAGACTTTAAAAAAGAGTCATGGTCTTGGACCACATAGGTTTAATAACAGATAGCATAATTAGACAGCAGTGTCAAACTAGATAGCGAGTCCTGAAGGCTGCAGGGTTCCCAAGCAGAAAATGAGATTCTGTTCTCCCAGTTCAGGCTTGATTCGTTGGAACACTGCAGCAAGCCTGAGTCAGATGTTGCCAGGGAACATCTGGCCTGTTGAAGTGGCAGGCGGCAGGCAGCAGGAAGCTTGGGATCATTTTTGCAGACACAATGTACTGCAAAGATGCTGCCTTGTCTGCATTTCGTCTCCCCAATGTAAAGCCAAATATAGTAGACTAGATTAAGCGAAGAGCAGGTAAATCGCTGCTTCACCTGGAAGGTGTGTTTAAGGGCTTGGAGAGTAAAGAGGGAGGAGGTAAACAGGCAGGTACTACACCTTCTGCGATTGCAATGGGAAAGTGCCGTGGGGGTGGGAGTAGGGATTGGAATGGGAGGAAGAGTGGATCAAAATGATCCAGAGGGAATAATCTCCTGTAAGGCTGACAAAGGAGGGGAGGGGAACGTCCCCCTGGCGGCAGCATCCCGCTGGAGGTGGCAGTGAACAAATGGAAGCATGCAAGGAGGGCACTCCAGTTGTCCTGGGTGATTTTAATCTGCATATTGACTGGACAAATCAGATGGACAGGGTAACTTAGAAGGCAACTTTGTAGAGTGCATTAGGGATTACTTCTTAGAGAATCACACGGCATAACCCACCTGGGAACAGACTAACTTTGTGTAATGAGGCAGCATTAATGAGAGAGAAAGATCTCAGTTAAGGATTCTCCGCAGGACAGAGATCACAATATAGTATACTTTCAAATTTAGTTTGAGCGAGAGCAATTTGGGTCTCAAATCAGTGTCCTCAACTTAAATAAGAGCAATGACAGAGGTGTAAAGAATGCGTTGCCTGAGAAAATTGTCTAAGCGGAAGATCAGTCAACAAGCAGTGGAAGTATTTCATAACACTGAGCAAGCAAAAAAAAAAAAAAAAAAAAAAAAAGGCCTCTACGAGAAGGATGAACCACCTGTGGTTCACAAAGGCAAAGGCAGTCAAGGAGAGTATGTTATCGAAAATTAAGGCAAATAAGCAGTGAAAACTAGTGACAGACAGAGGATTGGCAAAGTTTTACGAACTAGCAACAAATGACGAAAAACCTAATAAAAAAGGAAGAAAATTGATTATGGGAGTAAACTGTCTACAGCCATTTCATTTCGAACCCTTGGATATAGGCCATCAGTTTCTAACAATTGTATATGAAAAGAAAGTAGGTAACACAAGGAAGGGTCCCTTGGGGAATGTAACACAGGAATTGATAACAGGGAACAGGGAAGTGGCAGATACTTTAAACCAATATATTGCATTGGTCTTCACAGTGGAGAACACTGTAAACATCCCAAAAAACATCAGAAAGCAAAAAGGTCCTAATGGGAGGAAAGGACTTGTAACACAGTTTTTTCCGTAAGGGACAAAGTATTTGACAACTAAGGGCTGAAGGCAGACAAGTTGCTAGAACCCGACAGCCTATATCCAAGGGTTCTAAATGGAATGGCTGTAGACATTGAGGTGGAATTGGTTGATAGAACTCTCTGGATTCTGGGAGAGTTCCAGCAGATTGGAAAACAGCCAACACAATATCTCTTAAAGAGGGAGACAGACACAAAGTAGGAAACTAATCAGCTAGTTAAATTAGCATCTGCCAAAGGGAAAATGTAAAAGTCCATTATAAAGGAGAGAATAGCAAGACATTTTAAGAAAAGCTTAATGCAAACAAATAGAGTCAATTTCACTTTGCAAAAGGAAAGTTGTGATTGACAAAATTTGCTGGAGTTCCTTTAGGATATAACAATCAGAGTGGATAAAAAAACAATGAATGGATGTAGTGTATTTGGATCTCTAGACAACATTTGATGAGGTCCCGCATTAAAAAAAAATTCATGCACACGATATGGGCTAACAGTATTGAGGGTAATACATTGGTATGGATTGAGGGTCGGTTAACAGATAAAAGACAGAGTCAGGATTAATGAATCTTTTTCAGGTTGGAAAGGTGTAACTAGTGGAGTATTACAAGGATCAGTCATAGGACCACTATTTAGTATCTATGTCAATGACTTGGAGAAGGGGGCAGGTTGTCATGTATCCAAATTTGCTGACGATTCAAAAATAAGTGGGAAGGTATGTTGCAATGTGGCCACAAGGAATCTATGAGAATAGACAGGTCAGGTGAGTGGGCAACAATTTGGTAGATGGATTCTAACGTAGGAAAACTTGAGGTCATGCACTTCGGATGAAAAAAAAATAATCAAAAAGGGCAGACTATTATTCAAATGGAAAAATGGACAACGCACGTTAGCATTGCCAACTCACTCAACACCTAAGAGTTCATTAGAATTAGCATCAAATCTCTCAAAGACAAAGAAAGCATCTGAAGACATTTTAAAGTGAGGATTTTAATAAAATCAGTCCCTTGACTCATTATCAGCAAACAAGGGGAAAGAAATTCCAACTCCCGTTACAACATGGTGGGGTCACTGATTTGCAAAGCATCAAGCTCAGTTTCACCTATTTAAATCTAGGCCTTCTTAAACCAAAGAAAGAGCTAAAATGAGTGCAATTGGCTGGGATTTTGGCAGGCTGCAATGAGATTGGTGTACTTTGAATTTCATTGAGTAACCAAGCATGAGCAATAATGCTCACGTAACGGCAATGAATACAAGTAAGGAGTCAAATCATTCCATTAAAAACAGATGGAGGGAGAAAAAAAATTTCCATTTTTGCACAAAGTGACTAAAGCTTTCTTTCACCCTCTAAGCTTGAAGCATGATATGCCTTCACTGCAAACTTGTTCCATTTGCCAATTAAAGCTGATGTGTTCAGAGGAGTCAACAAGCCTGGGCCAGCAAGGGGTTGTCCCTGTAGAACTTCTGATTGCACCAGTGAGGAATAAAGTCCCAAATTCTGCTCCAATGCCATGCAAATAATTTGTTTTTATGGGTTTGCTGAAAATATTCCTGCATTATTTCTTCTAACAACTGTGATTGGAAATAGGGCACCAGATCTTTGACCTTAGTCCTCTCACCGCCTAAATATGTTCAAAGCAGGGATTTTGAATTCCCAAAGAATCAGCGAATCCCTACATTAACTCCTCCTTCCCAAGCCAGTCTCTGGGATGCATTTTCCATGAGAACTCAGTCACACTCTGTCACCAGTTTTCTGTGAAGTCTCTTCTGCCAATGTTTCCTGGAACATGTTCAGTTGGAATTGGCTAGTGACATTTTCAATTGATCCGGCCTCAATGGGTTTTCCAGATTTACGTAATTGGATAGTGGAAATGTGGAAGGAAGTGCTTTCGTCAGTCCCTAAATGACATGGTATTAATTTTAAGGTTATGTGCTCTTACTTTGGACTGTTCTACTAGAGGGAACAGATTTGTCTTTTAGGTTCAGAATGGATGACTTCTCAATTTTCTATTTTAAACTCCATCTGTCACCATTTCTACCCACGCCCCCCAACATTAATTTGGAAAACTGCTTTCTATCCTATCCTTCATAATTTACTACTGTATAATGGGAAAGAAATACAATATAGTGTCACAAAATTTAAATTGCTTAGTGTACGAAATTCAATTACTATTAAGATGTATAACGTGGTAAAACAACTAAGGCAACAATTTCCAGTTCCACATATAATATTCAGCTAATTACTGTTCTTCAATTTTATATATCACACTAATAAAACCAAAATGCAGTAATTGAATATTAATGATTTTTTGGGAACTGCAGCAGGTGAACGTAAACAAATATATTCAAAACCAATACGAGCTTTTCAACACAACACTGTAAAGTTAGATTTTTTTAAAAAAAAGATTGAAAGCACCAAATTTTAAATCGGAACATCACATCATTAGGTTGGATCTGATTTGAGAACTTGAAAATGGTGTGGAACTCATTTCTACCTCAATTCCCATTTACACCATTACGCAAGGGTCTGGTGGAGTTTGGCATGGGCAAATCTACTGCCTACTTTATGGCAGGAAAGCATATCTCAAGAATTTCCAGATTTCCCTAAGAATTATCTTCTTTTACACTTTTTCGTTTTACAGAACTAATGCCAGATAAGCTGCAGGTTACCACAGTTCACTAGATGACTAGAGTATGGTACAGAATAACCAGACCAGTGGGGGCAATTCGAAAGGCCTATGCCCTCAGTGATATCATTGCCTAAGCCATGATCAGCAACCCGACGATGATCCATGAAGGAAGAGAATGCCAGATGAGCACTGGCACACAGTCTCCTGTGGCTGTAGGAAAGACTCCTAGATTCTTGCAAATAAAGAAGTAGCTTATATACTACACAAGGATATAAAAATATTATTGAAGGTGTGGAGTGTTCATCTAGGTATTGAGTTTTGCAAGGCAACTATTTCCAACATCAACAGATGAAAACCAGTTGAGTGCCCCATCTGACACAAGCCCAATATTTACTGAGGGGTGTGATGCAGATAGGACCGATGGAGTTTGACAGAAGCCTAGAAATTGGGGTTACCCAATTGGCCTGTGGTTCTTGAGTTTTGATGCAGAGTTTTAATTCCACAGTGCGAATATTTCACTAACAGGTTTGCCACCTGGATGTTTGCCTTATTAGCATCCATTTGATTGGGAGACACACAGCAGGACCAGGTAGATCAGAACCATGACCCCAAGGTGGAGGGTTCCAATGATCAAGAAACCTGGGAGCTTTCTTGCCCCACAAGGAGTGATGCAAAGACACGTCGTTCCAGCCGTCACCTTATTTCAGCTGCTGGAAAATGCATAGTAAAACCTGCTAAATGGGTTAAATGAATGGCTGTCAACTTCACTGACCCATTTTAAAGTTCCACCTTGCCTCCTGGCAGCAGGTTGCCTTCCTGCTCCTTGGCCTGTCTCACTAAACCCAAAGATCAACAGATTGTAATTGCTGCCTGAAGTGGTAACACCTTTTACCTAGTTAATCCCCACCAACACCTAATCTCAGACAACTACTTTAAAATGCAAGGTTATGCACTATGGCAGGAAGAGCTAAACATCATTTAAAATAGAAAAAGACTACAGAAAGCTGCAGAGGGACTTGAGGGCCCTCATGCACGAATCACAAGAAGTCAGCATCCAAGTTCAATAATTAATAGGTGAAATAACTCCACAGAGGCCGGTTTCCTGTCACCAAGTCACCCTTTATTTACACGTGGAGAGTCCTTGTCACTGTTCCAGCGCTCTCAGAGCAAACAGGATGTATGACATTCTTGTTCTTATCTGTCACCTGGAGCTCCCTGATTGGACCAGCCCCAATCTGGGAACTCATTCTATGAGGTCCACCTGGCTGACCTCATTACAATCACTATTATAGGGAAGGCAAATGGAATACTGGCCAATATTTCCAAAAGGAAATGAAGTATGAAAATACACAGACTTTGCTAAAACTACAAAGGTAGTAGTTATACCACACTTTGGAATACAATGAACAATCTTAATCCTTTTACCACACAGGAGATATACTGGGATAACAAGGTACAGAGCTGGATGAACACAGCAGGCTAAGCAGCATCAGTGGAGCCGGAAAGCTGACGTTTCAGGCCTAGACCCTTCTTCAGAAAAAGTTCCTGCTATCTCTGAAAAGTCTCCAGCATCTGCAGTTCCTACTATCTCAGGAGATATACTGGCATTGGAGGCTGAGAAGATGATTAACTAGGTTGATTCTGGGTGGATTATTAGATTACCTATTATGTATTCTGGGCTGCAATATAATGCTCCTCACTGACAACTTCTTGGCTAGCTTCAAGCCTATGCAACTAATCTAAGTATAGGGCAAATGAACATTAATTTTAAGTGTTTCATGCAGTTGCATTTCTTGGTTGAATATCTTGTCTTTATATTTTGAAATTGCACAATGACCATTTTATTTTAACATTCTAGTTGGTAGCTAATTCAACCCCAAGATAAGGGGGTTTCTTTAATCTGCCTGATGCCATGATTCTGACAAAAGACAATGCAAGGTTTGTTATGTTTATAAATAAAACATGCAGTGGAATGCACAAAATATAGTTTAGTGTAGTAAACCAGCATATTTGAGAGTCCACATTTGATCCACAGATTTTCTTTGAGAAGACTGATTTTTTAAAAAAAAAAATCACTTGTGCTTAACTGAAGTAATTTACTGATGATTATATTGAAAAAAGTTAAGATATTAACACAACCAAAGGAAAAACTGCTAAACTTAATTACAAGTACAACGTATTGAAGACCACCTTATTTGACATTGGATATCTACAAAATGTCACACAAGATCCTAAATGTATCAGACCATCTCTGGGATGAGTGAACATCCAGGATTTGGCCAAATGTACTCTACAGACAGGAGTGTTCTGATGAAGGGTCATCGGACCCAAAACGTTAACACTGATTTCTCTTCAGAAGTTGCTGGAAAAGCTCAGCAGGCCTGGCAGCATCTCTGTTTTCATATACCCAATATTAACCTTGGTTTCAGTAATATTTTATTGGTTTAAAAATCAATTGCACCTGATTGATATCAATTTTTAGTCATTAGCTAGCAGCTTCATTAAATGAAAAAATACAACTAAATGTAAGGCAAACTAAAACATGATCCTGAAAGAATTTCAATGCATTCAGCATCTAAAAAAAAAAAATCAGTCAACTTTAAACTTCCATCTTGATTAATAATGTGATACATCAAAAAGCATCAAGTATTTGATTTGTGTAGCTAGAATTAAATGTTGAAATGTCAGAGATGATTACAATATTGCCGTGGTGTGACTTACAAAATATTTAGTCAAGTCCCAAAGAGGTAACAAATAACTTACTCAAAACATAATACAATACAGAAGAACAAGAGTAGCAGATGTATGGGAACACCGCCACCTGAAAGTTCCCCTCCAAACCACATACCATCCGGAGGTGGCACTATGCTACCATTTCTTCACTGTTGCTGGATCAAAAATCCTGGAACTCTCTAACAACATTAAGTGTATCTACACCCCTTAGACTGCAGCAGTTCAAGGGCAGTTAGGAATGAGCAATAAACACTGGCCTAGCCAGTGATGCTCACATTATATGAAGTTAAACAAAAATATTGTTCTTGACATGATTGAAACAGGTAGAAACATAGAAAACAAATCAAAATTTTAAAAGCTGCATGTGCAACCACTACCTGTACGTTTGTGGACTAGGCAAGTTACATTGTTCCAGCTACCGTTATGTAGGCATGGATGGACGGACAGATGAATATATGTATACGTTATGGCATTTTGAATAGAAACTAAAATTGGGAGCATGAAAACTTGGTGGCAACATTTGCTTCCTGCTGAATACAAGTGGTTGAAGTGCAATTTTGTTATATCGTAAATCCAAAGAGGCCAACCTGAACAATGTTAAAATATGTACACATGGCAACCTAGAAATGAATTCCAAGTTTGTCTTTCAATCTCATTCATAAAACATCCACAATACTCAATCTTCACATCTAAGTGAAATTAGCTGAATTTAGTTGTTTTCTTGCCTTGCAGTTAAAACAATATTGATTTATTTTCAGCAGCAAAATAATGTACACAAAATGCCTGAGGATGTACAAGGTGACAATTATTTGAATAATCTAAAGACCAATAGCTTTGTTTTCCATACTTACCTGCTATGCTTGCAAATATTTCACTGACCCCGATCATTACATACTGTGGAATCTGCCACCATATTGATAATGGTGCAGCATTGTACCACACATTTCCAATCTGTTGCTCAATAGTACCATTTTGTAGGCTATTCAAGCGTTGATCTTCCAGAATTCCTGATATGAAAAACAAAAACATAAGAAGTGATATGTACACAAATTGTGAAACAGAATATTTGCTGATCAAAAAACATGCAATCCACTAATGCTCAGGTTTTTTTCGTTTCTGTTCTCATGTAATGGTTTATGTCTAACAAGACAAACATATTTTATGGATGTAATTTCGTTTCTAGAATGGGAGGGGAGTGGGCAACAGCTCAATCAAGAACCAATTTCTTGAGTTTTAGCAAAGCAGAAGGATTTGCCTAGCTTGCTCTAGAAGCAGGATTCCTTTAATAATCTCACCGTGAAGTACAGCTCGAGGGTTACACGCTGAAAAAAAAGTAGTAAGCTCTCAAGAACCAAGAATTATTTTTGGCTGTTTCTGGAAGAATTGAATGTATGCTTACAGGACAGTACCTGTCCTTTAATATGTACCTGTGCAGTGTATTTTTTGAAAGTGGGCTTTCTATTCTAAGATAGAAAGTAAGTATCAGCTGTCCACAAGTCAAGTCTTTAGTCAATAGTGTTTTTAGTCTTTTGACACGGTGAACATCTGAAAATGCGAAGTACCTTCATGTCATTCTTTTAGCTATTAAATTGAAGTTCAAATTTCCCTTTGAAAATTATTGCTCTGTGCACATCATCGTGCAAACCATTAAATTTACAAATCTACATTTTACTATATAAAATCCAATTCCCAATGCTAAATCATAATGCAGTTTTGCCAATTCATCTTCATTAAACAAAACACTTAGGTGAGGCAACAGCCTAGAAGCGTTATTGCTGGACTATTAATCCAGAGACCCAGGTAATGTTCAGTCAAGTCCGGTTCAAATCCTGTCATGGCAGATGGTAGAATTTGAATTCAATAAAAACAAAAACTCAAATGAAATCATTGGTGAATCAAATGCATATTTCCTGAAAAACAGCAATGTCCTTTAGGGAAGAAAACTGTGGTCCTTACTTGGTCTAGTCTATACATGACTCCAGACCACAATGTGCTTCACTCTTAACTGCATGCTGGGCAATAAATTCTGGCCTAGCCAACAATGCCTTCATCTCGTGAATTAATTTTTAAAAAAGTGAAAAGTAAACCTTAAATTACCCATTATTACCAACTACTGATATGACCATGTCTTCACGATTAGTTCAGTTTTAATTAAGGCATTTACCTGCTAGAGGCTAGATATATAGGAAACTTAGAAACTATAATGAGGTGGGGAGGGTGGGGTTTCTGGGATTTAAATAGTTAGTGTGCAGATAAAGAGTGTATTAGTTACACCAGTCATCAAAATCTCCAAATGTTAAAAATGATTAAATGCAGTGAATCCAAAACTAAAACTAGTTGCTTGATATGGAAAAAAATCTTTCCAGATGTTAATTTCTTGTTTTGTTACATTCCAATTTCTTAGAATAAGCTATTTTATTGGAAGAAAGACAGTGGAGTACCTTAGGTTTGTGTCCTTATTTTACTGTTGCCCAGGAGCATGCCAAACTAGAGCATTTAGTTAAATTTCCACAACTAAAACAGTTTGAGAATTCAACATGTCAGAGATAGTATAAGGCACAAGTAGTAAATGGTGAGAAATCAGTCTTTGGAACTGAAAAATAAAACCAGTCAAGGAACTATGAATTAACCGCACAGTTCTACTATGATGAGTTGGCTTAAACTGTCTTGTTAGAGGAATGGGAGCCTTCCACTCTTGTTAGAAGGATGGGTAGATTTTGTTTTAAAAATGGTTTGAGACTTTCTATTTAAAGACCACCCTACCTCCCCACTATTGAATTTGACCAAAAGATCAGTTACTGCATTCGAAAACCTTAATCAACCAACATAATGTACTGAGTGAATTAGGCACAAATTTGGGAGTATTATTTGGTTAACTTAAAAGAATTCATCAAGACTAAAGAGATAACAAGGGTGTAGAGCTGGATGAACACAGCAGACCAAGCAGCATCAGAGGAGCAGGAAGGCTGACGTTTCGGACCTAGACCCTTCTTCAGAAGAAAGTCTAAAATCTTATTTCACTGCAACACTGACTGGTCTCCAATTAAAAATACGCACTTCAAACCTTCAAAAATTGACGATTTAATTATTTTTATGTATAATATTGCTCAATTTTCAAAATGCCAGTACTCTGAACATGATTATCAAGATAGCATCAATGGCCAAAATATTCAACATGGAATAATTTTACTGAACCCTTGCTGGCTGTTTGGAGGTACAGAATCAATTTTCTGATGACAAATTGCTGATTGAAACTAGTTGTGACAAAAGATGGACAAATACATACTTCACAGGATCTTTCAAAAATATGCAGTTTCTCTGTTGAACATATTGTAACATTGTTGCACATATATTTAGGTTACGAATGAATGGGAATATTCTAGCTTTTGTTACTGAATAGTATTTGTTTTGAGATCATTGACAACTGACATTCACTTCGAAACAGCACACTATCTGGAGTTAAAAGCATACTACATTATGCCCCCTAACAGTTAGTTATAAAAATTATAATTTGTGTTTGGTCTATCATCATCATCATCATCAAAACCACATTAAAAATTGTTTTTACTGAGGCCTTTTAAATATAATTTAATCAGGCACACAGTAATTAATATTCTCTCTCCTAATATAATACTGTGAAATGTTCTTTGAAGTCCTTTTTGTGATCTGCATTTATTACAAATTGGAAAAAGGATGTACAAAGAAAAGAATTATTGAGAAAATGTAGCTTAAAAAAGTGCTTAAGGAAATGATAGCTATTCTGTAGGAAGATTTATAGAAAACTAAAAGGGACTTCTGCTTGCTTAAAAGTTAACCTCCTGTAAAACAAACTGATGACCTAAGAAAAAAGAAAAGCTGTTCAAGTGTGATGCAACTTAAAACATCTAACTAAAGTCAACCCCTCACTTCAGAATCATGACACTGGCAGCCCTCCTCCATCTTACCTAAGTGGAGAGATGACAGTGGTGATTGGATAAGAGAAGGAAGGGCCTCACAACGGACACTGATCTCATCTTATTCCCCCTCAACGGTTAGGGTGAAGTTATATTACAGAAGTCAGTAACAGATGCTTTTCTTCAGCAAACCTGCTTCTAGCAATCCGAATGCAACAGCTGAGCTTAGCTAATTCAGTAGAAATGCATGTATGACTCAAAGGCACAACAAATGGTGCACATTACTTACGAAGCTCTTAAACAGACACATCATAGAAAAGACGTGTGTGTGTAAAGTTCACCTCATAAGATGAAACTAAACTATATCTTAGATGCTGTAACCTACAGCTGTTCAGCAAGAGCTGGCTGGAGACAGTAATTTTAAATACAACTGAAATATTTTGACTAGAATGTGCTGTATAAAGTGAGTGTGGAAAGCACATTAAGGCTTGGCCCATTAGGAAACAATAGGAAAGCGTTTTCAGAAAATATGTTCAGATGTACTGTACAAGCATGAAGATAAGGTGCCTAAACATACATTTTTCACAACACAATATCTTAAAAAGCACAATTTTTAAGCTAACAATAAATGCAGTTCTCGTATCCTAACATAACAATCCTAGAAAATGTTGGCTACTTGTTTTACAAGATTTTTGATACACAAGACTTGTACCTATTAGATTATGTTTGACACATTTTCTGGTCACACCATTGTTTTCAACAGATGTTGTTTCAGTTGCATCATTATTTAGAATAGCAAACAAATAGTCGCATCAAGATAGATTACATTTTAGGTGCACCACTGCTTAGAATGGCAATCTTATCAAAAGGCTAATGGCAGTAGCTATGACCTTTGTATCTTCAGCTGATATAACTGGTCTAATAATGGGCAGAATCTACCTTCAGCTTTGTAAAAATAAAAGGTCTCACTGACAGGTGCAAAGGTTGCCGGCTACTGTAGGACAATTTCCTGTCACAATTTTGTGGAGCAAGGAAAACATTTTTTATTTGAAGGTCAACCACCACCTCAAATGTCTCTTTTCCTCCTATACTTTACTTGTTAATACTACATAATCCACATTCATAAAAATGTGGCAAAAATTGAGCAGTTTCAATTTATTTTCCCATGCATTAATACTCCTTCCTTTCCAAGAGTAAATTCCACGTGACACATTACAGCCTAGTTATGCTGCTGCAATGAAGTTCAAACATCTTGTGGAAAAAGGATCAGTCTCTCCACAAAGAAACATTATCAATAAAGGGATTTTCAAAGAAGGAACACAAATTAAATTCCAACTTTATCTTCCACAGATCTTCATTTCAATTACTCTCTTACTTGCTATGCTGCATTTCCACTACTGTGGAGTCCTAACCTGGAATGGCTTCTGATTTCCTGGATATTATACTCTATTGCTCCATTTCGTTTCTGGACCATTTCCCTCTCTTCCATTTACTTCCTGGTGCACCGTGCTCTCCTCAACTATTTTCAATCTCAAGCTCCTCTGGCTGATCTTCACTTCTCTTTATTATTCTCCTCTTCTTGTTTTTGATATGGTTCTGTCTGCCATTGGTTGCAACTGGTTACTGCATTCAGCAAGCTGAACTTATTACAGAATCAGGATTCAATTTTCCTAACTCCACATTAGTCATCTTTGTAGATTTTGAAAAAAAATGGCTAAATAAAGTAGGCAGAGTTTGTAAAAACAATACCTCGTTTCGCAAAAAAGCTGAATGAAGTGTAACCTATTGAAAATAAATACAGGAAGGTATGGTTTAAAATGAAGATCTAGAAAAACGTGAATGAGCATATGACTGTATTTACCAGATGGCATTTAAAATATGGTATAGTTTATTCATACAAGATGAACTTTACAAACATCTACACCTTCTCTATCCACTTCACAGAGACATCTCAAGTCTATATTGATACCATCTTGAGAAAGACTACCAATTCTAAGAACTCCAAATATGTTGCACAACACGCTTGCACCAATGGCCTGACTGCTGCTCATGTTTCTATGTCCAATGCACATTAATTGTACTTTTTACTGTTCTAGAACAAAAAATGTTGATTCAGCAAGAACTTGAGAGAGTATCAAAACACTGTACCGAACAGGCCAGTGTTTTGAGAGACAGAGAGATACCTCTATACTTACTAATAAGTTTCAGATTCTTCCTTATCATTACTTTAATACTCCATTCCTTCTCAGATAATGTCACATGGATATCATGAATTGATACAAGTGTATTGGAGGTGGTGATTTACTATATCAATATCTGCAATGAGTGGGTTGTCTTATGGAGACAGATGGGACAGGCTGAACTTGTTTCCACTGGAATTTAGCGGGGCGACAGGTGATTTGATTGAAGTGTAAAAGATCCTGTATGATCTTGACAAGGTGAACACGGAAAGGATTTCCACTTGCAGGTCAGAACAGAACTAGTACGTACTGCTTTAAAATTAGAAGTCATCCTTTCAGGGCAGCTTATGAGGAGAATTTTTTTTCCCCACTGAGGGTTCTGTGCCTTTTAAACACACTGCTTCAGAAGGCAGTAGAGAACCACTGAATACTTTTATGGCAGAGGTGGATAGGTTCTTGAGTCACAGGGGAATTTGGGTTATAATCAGTGGCAGATGGAAATGTGGAATTTGAAACACAAACAGATCAGCCATAAATCTTATTGAAAAAAATGGTCTACCTCAAATTCATATATTCATATGCAACAACTGTTTAGATACAAATTGAAGATTTGTTCTGCATACAACTTCTCCTCATAACAATGTGAGCTTGTCCAGATAACATGAACAGGTACCATGGATTGCAAGCTACAGTCTTCACTCTCGTTTACTGCATTGCAAACTAAAAATAATTATGTAATTTTCCTGATCTTACGGTATGCTAAAGCAATTCCTAGTCAATGCCATACCTAGGATGTATGGTCACTACTATGATGTGGGATTGGCCAGTCAACTGGCACAAAATACCAAGAGATAAATTACTTCTAGTGGTACTGGTCGAAGAATAAAGGCTACTTCATTACCTTACATGGAAAGGAATTGTGCAAAAGGATTTGTTCCCAGGTTATCTATAACAGATTTAAATAAAACATCAGCTATAACTCAGCGTATTTACTTCTACTTAATCAACTAAGAGAATTGTAATTATGAATGAAGCTGCAAGCAACCAGATTGCTAATTCCCTGAGCACAAAAAGACAACAGGACATATTATTCCATCACTATCCAGAAATACCCAATTCAAGGGGAAAACAAAAAAGGAGTAACAATAAAACTGTATTCAAAAATAAACCTATCCTGCAGCAATTGCCAAGAATTCAAAACAAAATTCATGTTCACTACTAAAATGACAGAAAATTAAAATGCAGCAAATTAAAACTATAGAGATTTACTTTTAGAAACTGAAACTTTATTTCTAAAATCTGATTTATGTTCACGTTAAAGTTCAATTATTTGCTATCTCCTCACAGATAAATAGTCCAGTTACTGCAACACTTCACCCCAAAATCACTTAAATAAACATATAAAAACTTAATTCTATAATAGCCATTGCAATCTGTATCCAACAAAACATTTCTCTGCAACATCATAATGATTGTTTCTGTTTTTTCAGCAATAAAGCCAAAGTTTGCATTCATCAGATTAGAAGTAAACATACCAAATTTCAAAAGTGAACAAAGAAGTGTTCTGATTGGTGAAGGCTTTACCATGAAAAAAAAGGGGACAGGCTACAAGATTATATGTTCTAAATGACTGGCAGATTATATCAGCACATTCTTTTGGCTGTTTGCTCCAGGCAGAGGACAAACTGTACTCAACCATCCCATGCTTGCAAAACTCAGGACGTAATATTTAATGTCAGGGTTATCCCTTGGTAGGGCTTTTTCAGCAAAGGCTGCCCAAATTGTGTTATGAATTACACCAGCATCCACTAAAGCTGATCATTTGGGCTCACAATGTGGCTCATTTATGCTACAGATATTCAACATTAAGTCAAACACAAGAACTTGACCTCTGCAGGATAAAGCAACATGTTGAGGCGTAGTACCTTTTTTTGGATTAAATAAAAGGGTGGGGAACAATGTTCTCTGGTGCATGCTTCACAATAAAGCTTCAGTTTTGAATTTGTTTGAATCGCCAACCAATTAGTGCCCATTTCTAATGCAGCATAAATTGTTGCTTCCTTTGAAATTTAGAATTCTTGAACTTTCAGGTATGTCTCTTGTCAGCAACATTCAAGGTCCATGTCAGAGCAACTAATTAAGCCATTCTGGAATTCATATAACACTGCAAATATTACAAGAGAACACTAATACATTGCAGAAAGAGCCAAAAATTGGCAAATGTAGCCCAACAAAGGGTAAATGCAAAGCAGTACAGTTTGGTAGGAAGAACACATGGAAGGTGCAGATATGAGATATAAAAAGGTACTGCAGATGCTGGAGAATCCGAGATAACAAGGTGTGGGGCTGGATGAACACAGCAGGCCAAGCAGCATCATAGGAGCAGGAAAACTTGACGTTTCGGGCCTAGACCCTTCATCAGAAATGGGATATAAGTGCAGATATAAGTCGGGTTCAGGAGTTAAAAAAGGGATCCAGGAATAAAAATTACTATATAGCAAGGGTAGACCCAAAAATCTCTTCCAGTTTACCGTTGATGGCTTGACTTTCAAATATGTTGCCACATTTTCTGTTCAGTTGTGATAGGACTATACAAAATGCATTTTAGTTAATTTAATGCAGCTAAATCACAACTTCAGAGTGAGGAAACTGTCTCTCTGGCATTATTCAAAATATAATGAAGTGATGCATGAAAAGTCTTGAAGTATACCACTAAGCATTTCTTTAAAATATAGTTTCCATTTCTTTACCCCAGTCTAGTTACACTATTATTGTAAGTTATATCTGACAAATCCACCAAGGGGCACTGGTTTGTGCTACTTTTTAGTCTACTCAAACTGAAACAGAAGTAATAAAATTATATTTGTTCACAAAACTATAGTCATGCACAATTTCATTTTAATCATATGGTCCACTTCCTCATTCCACTAGTGTTCTGTTGCGCACAGCTTATAATGAGGCACTCTAAAGAGGGAAACATATATCCTCAATGCCTTCACTGTATCACCCCACACACTAGAATAGCTCCTTGATATGTATGTGATGAATAAGTACAGGTATTACCAGCATCAGTAGCAAGTACTCAATCCTGATGGTCATAGCAGATAATGATATTTATAAATGCAAAAGCAATCTTGGAATCAATTCAAACACTAGGTGATCTCAGTACTAAATCCTTCCTGTTAGCTTGCAGTTCCTCTTCAGACAGAGGGGAGCATGGCCTACAGAAATGAGCAAAATCATAAAACAGGGGTTCCTAGATTCACTTACATTTGGCTATAAACTAGGAAGGGTTATGACAACGCAATTCTATTCTTAATTAGATGTTGTTAGTCTTTTTCCAATCCCAACATCCTCAGACTGAAAATCCACAATTTAAAGATTCCAACTCATTACATCACATTTAAGCAAATCTCTTTAAACTTGGGATACTGTCCTGCACTTTAGTCTTTGGCACTTCACTTTGATTTTTCAAACAAAATTGTATATTGCACTGTTAGGTTTTTATATTAGGTATACACATTGATTCTGAAATCAGTGGTTTTACCTTTAACAGATTTCACATCCCACAACTGCAAAATGATTAACTTCTGTATTTAGAAACAAATTAAATTAAAAAAAAAACACAAAACATTTAGGATGTGATATTTATCTCCAATTTATAAATGCACTGGCAGCAAGTATTTTTATAATCTGAAAGTGTCTATTTTACACGAGAGAATCAAGTAGTGTTTGAAAAAAATTTCAAAATTCTTACCAGCAGCCACTGCAGAGCACATGACAAAGAACATGCCAACAGCAATTCTCTTCAAAGATGAAGGCAGCAGGCCTTTCTTCTTTAGGATAGGATCTACAACTTTGTCTTTCACTGGGATAAGGATCAGAATAAGTACTGCATCAAACATGGTGAACCATGCTGCTGGAAGCTGTAGAAAAAAAAAATCATTGTTGCAAATATTAATTTTGATATTACTCTTAAAACATAAGTGAAGACATAACAGTTTCTGTTTCAAACAGCACCACAGTATTCAAGATAAAATCAGCTTTGAAATTTTATCTTTAATAAAGCATTTTACAGGTACTACGACCTAACTGTTTTCACCAGGTTTGGCTGTATCCTACTATTCTCCCAAATTTAATGCAAGACTTTCATGAGCGAGAAAAAAAGACATTTTGTATACACAGAGTATGCTGCAATAAAGTCAAGAAATATGAATTAGACAACATACAGATCAATTGTATTGCACAGTTAAACAAATTTTAGGCTAGAAATTAAATCAATTATTAAAACACAAAATCAAGACAAGCTAATGTTCTATGTCCATTTGTGCTGTTTTCTATCTACCATCAAATAACATATTGCAGAACATTTCACTAGTTATAAATATTGGTTTGCAAATATTAAGTGACAAAACATTTACTTCAACAGCAGTTGACTCACTGATTTCAGAATTTGCATACAAATTTTGGCACTGACATTGACATTTTTAGACTATATGCCAGTTGTTAATTATGCCAAGCATTTAAAGCTATATAGTTCCTGACTTCAAAAGAGTCGAGGAAATTGAATATGAATGATTTCAATATTAAATAAACTATAAAAACCTCAGGGAATATGTTTAACGCCCATAATCACACGGTTCCCGGACAGAACTCAAAATAATTGAACAGGGAGCCATTATCAGTGCCAGAGGGGAAATCTTTCTTTTCTTGTGAAAAACTGGCCAATTTACAGTATTTGGCATGATTAGTGATAGTCCTTACATTAAATTACAAGTTGACGTCTCCTTATTTAACTGCATAACTTGGCAAAAATCAGGAGGCCACAGTGAATTGCATACAGAGATGTAGGGCTGTTAGTGTGCCAGTAATAATTAATATGGTCAAGCAGGGTTAAGCTCAATTCGTTCCCAATTGTACAAGGCAACTATTGAACCAGCTGTCAACTATTAAAATATCCTAAGACATTTGAGAAAAATTTAATTTCCTTCTTTAAATTATTACACTACATTTCCTGATAAAATCTTCACAAACCCCCGAAAATTTGGATATGCTTCAACAGATTTAATTCCATATTCATCTAGTTACCAATAAAGTCAATGCCACACTTGAGGCCTTTTATTACACCCAATGCTATGCATGCATACGGATTAAGACCATAAGATGTAGGAGCAGAAATAAGCCATTCAGCCCACGGAGTCTGCTCTATTCAACGAGATCATGGCTGATCGGATGATCCTCAAATCCACTTTCCTGCATTTTCCGATAACCCTTGATTCCCTTACTGATTAAAAATCTGTTTCAGCCTTGAATATACTTAATGACAGCCTCAACAGATCTGTGTTGTAAAGAATTCCACAGGTTCCCAACCCTCTGGGAAAAGAAATTCCTCATGTGTCTTAAATGTGCAATTCTTTATTGAGATTACGCCCTGGTCCTAGACTGCCCTACAAAGGAAAACGATCTTTCTGCATTCACCCTGTCAAGTTTCCTATCAATGGTGTATGTCTCAATAAGATCGCTTTTTATTCTTCTATATTCCACTGACTAGACTCAACTTCTCATAAGACAGAGCCTCCACACATTATGTCAGCCGACTGGACCTTCTCTGGATTGCCTCCAATACCAATATATTTTTCCTTAGATAAGGGACCCAGTATTCCTATTGTGGTATGACTAGTGCCTTGTAGAGTTTTAGCAGAATCACCCTACTTTTAAACTCCATCACCTCTGAAACAAAAGGCCAACGTTGCATTTGATTTCTTTTATCACACTGAACTTGGATGCTAGCTTTTTGAGATTCATGAAAGACTCCTCCCACATCCTTCTATTCCATAGACTGCAGAAAGCTTTCTCCATTTAAACAATATTCAGCTCCTCTATTCTTCCTACCAAAGTGCATAACCTCACATTTCCCCACATTATATTCCATCTAATCTTTTCCCCACTAAATTAACCTGTCTATACCCTTCTGCAGACCACATCAACCTCACCACTTGCCATCCCATTTACTTTGGTGTCATGCCACTATATCACTTTCCTCATCCAAATCATTGTAATTTTTAAAATATTTAGTAATGTCAAAGACATTGTAATGGAAATTTCTTGTAGGCTGACCAGCCTAAATGTAAGCAAAAATAGCCAAAGAATGCAGGAATCACAGGTTAATTGGACCTGTAGTTTACTTTCTGGTTTTGTCCAGCAAGTGCCGTGGTCTTCACCATGTAGATCACGATTGTGCGTCTTTAATAGTAGACATCACCACCCACATGCATGTCTCTGACAGCCAATCTCACTGGTATCACATGCCACACAGATTTGCACTTCTAGAAGCTACGCAACTAGGGGAAAATGCACGCTGTTAACAGACTTTGCCAGCTTATGGTTTTGTGATTCACTTTGGACCAGATGGACTATCATTGCAGGGTAAATTAAGTTTTGAGGGTGGCAATGCAAATATGAATTATACTAGATGTGTGAAGCCAGTGTATTATAGTACCAGCAGTATAGGAGGCTATTTAACCCACCATTTTCATGCAGTCTCTCAGCAACAGTTAAGCTAGTCTCATTCCTATCCCTGTTCTCTGTAGACCTGCAGGTTCTTTGCTTCAGCCATTTCTCTAATAGTACTGAGCAGGATACAGAAAAATTACCAGGAATGCTGCCATGCCCATATCCAATATCCAATATCCAAGCAACACAAGTTGACCAGGGACCCCAGAAACAAATCATGATCACAGAAGTGACCACTCCCATCAAGATGTGAAAGCGGCCAGCAAAATTCCCGATGTTCCAGAGACACAGACCCAGAAGCCTACCTGCAGCAAAGACCAGCAGCACAATGACATAAGGTGAAGCAATAATGATGAGTGATGAACGTGAACAATCTAGAAAACAACCAAAAATATACAACTCCTACACAGAATGGGAAAATTAATTTCTGCTCACAATTGTAGAAGAATTTTTGTCCTATATGTCAAAACATATCAAGAAGTTGAAAAGGGGAAAAAGAATAAACAATAGTGCACAGTGAATTCAAGGATAGTCTTCCCTTGAACAGCATGCTTCAAACAAACAAAATTGACAAGCCAAAGGCCAGTGTGACAGCTCACCAGGGTATTCTTCCTACCAGTAGCAAAAGGTAAGGCCTGCAATGAAGCATAATTCCATGTTTGCCATCTTCTGGAAAATCTCAAGAAATGACTTGCACGTGACAAAGCAATTACATAAGTAGTGACTCTGGCCTCTGATTTTTTTATTCAAAGTCTTTAAGAACCAAAAAGAAATAATAACACAATCCAAAGCAGGTCACCTGGTGCTTTCAGAGCAGGAAGGTGAGTGGAATCTTTTCAGAAGACTGCTTTTGGCAAGAACAGCAGAACCCGAGGGACTGCATGCTTCTCACTGCCATTCAATGAATCCATCCACGTGAGAGAAACAGCCCAACTAGTTGTTTCTGTGCACATGATTTTTTAAGGATCTAAGACTAAATAGGATCTGGTCATTTTTTTGTCCCTGAGAGGAGGGTCAGGGTATCTACAATGATTTAAAAAAAAACAAAAAAAGTGCTTGAAAAATACATTCTAACTGAGAAACTGATTTCCATCACAACTGGTGGTGCACCAAACAGGCTTGGCACAAATATGGGCTTTGTTGCAATTTTCAGAAATCATCCTGATTTCACTTCTTTTGTCAGTTAAATTTGTGCTGTACTCAAACCTTTGATGTTACAGGTTTCAATACTTCTGATTAACCAACTCAGACTTTAATTTGCTTTGAGCTCCTGCATAAAACTTTAGCCATTTAGCAATGCTAGATGTGCTATAGTTTCAGGATTTTTGTTTTTCCTTTTCTCAACTTGTCCAACGCAGTTTACTGATACTTGGAACAGTCAAACAATGTCCATGTACAATGGTTTACAAATCTTTTTGCATTTCCAAAATCTAGATCAGAAAGGCAACCAGATTTTGCACTTACTTTTGGTTGACTGAAAACAATAAGTTCAGTAATTGGTGCTGATAACAATTGTTATACACTAATGTTAAATCTATTGACTGTCTACAATTTAAATATGTTGCAGTGCACCATTACAAGTATGTTTATTCAAAGTAGTACATTTTTTTGGAGTAGCATTGAAAAGATGAAGCAGTTAAAATAAGGCTCAGCAGCCACTTTGTAATATTATAGTACAATGGTCAATAGTCAAAACTTAAATCCATTGTTTTATCACACATCCTTCTTCCAGTTCCTCCTCACGCTTTAAAATAAGGAAACTGAAGGTATTAAATAGAGTTTAAAGAAGTTATGAGATAATGTTATGTAGTGCCAATTTCTGAAGTGCTAGCATAGTTAAATGATTCTGACAAGAAACATCAATGCTTTCGAAGTGATAATCACAGAATCCCTACAATGCGGAAGCAGGACATTCAGCCCATCAAGTCCATACCAAGCCTCTGAACAGCATCCCACCCAACCCATTCCCCTTACCCTATCCCTATAATCCTGCATTTCCCCATGGCCAATCCCCCATTTTCAGACTGTGGGAGGAAACCCACGCAGGCAAGGGAAGAATGTGCATATAGACAGTTGCCTGAGCGTGGAATCAAACCCAGGTCCCTGGCACTGTGAGGCAGCAGTGTTAACCACTGAACCACCATTCCACCCTATAGTCTTCCCAATTCTTGGTAATAGTTTCAACATAAAATACTTCCAGGTCAGTTATTTACTATTTCAGTGAAGTTAAGCCACACACTCACTGCAAGTCTTCATATTGAGTCTACTTCTCAAAGTGATCATTTCATCAGAGCAACAGGTAAGCAGAATTTCTGCCAAAGACTTAGACTTTAAGTATCTTGCATCTTGGTCACCAAAGAGAAGAGACTTTCATATCACAGTGGAGCTGAACAGACACCTAGAAAGGATATGTTCATATGCAAATGTAGCTTCCAGTGCAAGCTAGTTATCCAAGATATGCCTGTGAATGGAAAGAATGCTAGGCCTTGCAAAACAGCTATCTGTTCAAATCAGCAGTACCTTCAAGAAAAGGTACAAACATTAGAGTTAGAAGTGTAAACAGAATTAAAGCATTTTTTAAAGAGATCAGGCATTTTACAACACGTTTCTATGTTGCGAACCCTTGTTTAATGACCCTTTGTAGTGAAGTTGCTTCTGATAGTCATTTATTCGCCTCAAAGAACAAATTAATTCCTAAAATATTTCCACTGCATACTAGTCATGTTTGAGTGCTGATCTGTACGGATTATGAAGTTGAAAACTGTTAGACTCATCATTGTCAAATAAGTAGGATGTGACAGCATTAGATAGTCTGAATGGGTTCCAATAATTGCATAGTTTAATCCTACAAGGAAGTCTACTCAAATCCGATTTAACAAAATCCTCTCAGATGATCCAAATGAGAAAGAAACTTTGTTTGGTGGGACAGCATTAACAATACGGATCCTTTACGCACTTTCTACTTTGTTTTGTTCACTTCTCTTTCATTTCCTACCTCTTACAGGAAGATGCAGATCCAAAACATTAACCATTTTTGTCCATTCTGGATGACAGTTACAACATTTAAAAGACATTGGATCAGTACATGAATAGGGAAAGGTTTGGAGGATATGGGGCAAATGCAGGCAAGTGGCACTGATATGGTTTGGGAACATGATCAATGTGGACTAGTTAGACCGAAGGGTCTGTTTCCATTTTGTGTGACTATGACGGCTCAGACTTAACGAGTAGGGAGTTGATGCTGGAACTATATAAATCATTTGTTAGGTCACAGCTAGAATATTTTGTGCAATTCTGGAATCCACAATAAAGGAGGGATGTGATAGCACAGGAGAGAGTGCAGAGAATATTTACCCAGATGTTGCCTGGGCTGGAGAGTGTTAGTTATAGAGAGGGATTGGACAGATTGGTGTCGTTTTCGCTACAGCAGGGAGACTGACATGGTCATAATTGACATGTATAAAATTGAGGAGCATAAGCAGGGTAGACAGGAAGAAATCATACACCTTTGTAGAGAGATCAATGCCGGGGTACATAGATTTAAAAGGTAAGGGGCAGAAAGTTTAGAGGAGTGGGAGGACATTTTTCTTCGCTCAGAGGCTGATGGGAATCTGGAACTCACTGCCTTTAAGAGTGGTGGAGGCAGAAACCCTCATAACATTGAGCAAGCATTTAGATGTACACTTACAGTGCCAAGGCATGGCAGGCTATTGGTTAAGTGCTAGAAAATGGGTTTGTAATAATTAGGTGATTGTTTTTGACTGGCACAAACTCGATAATTGAAGCGTCTTTTCCTGTGCCGTAGATCTCGATTACTCTGGTTTTTAAAATCATAGTCATGTGCCTAGGACAAGCACATACTATTGTATGATAAGGACAAGTGTTGCTAATGACAGTGAAAATTAAGGATTTAATAGAATTTACTGTTCCCAAAAATGAACAACAAATGATGAGATGTTTAGGAATGTCTGGGTTTTACTGGAAGTGTGTGCGTAACTTCAGTGTGATAGCTGTACCTTTATTATGACACACCCAACCAGTGTCCTACAAACGAGGAATATCTTTGTTTTGACTTTTCAAATTTATTCAGTTCATTTACCCATGAATGGCAAATAAAAGTATAATTAAGCTTTCAATGAGCAAGTCTACTAGCAGAAATTTTATTGTAAAAAACAAAAAAAATCAAAAGGAAGGATGAAGCTCTAGTGGGAACCTGTCAACATGTACGAAGTGCCCATTTGATTGCAGGACCAATGATCTGATCTAACTTTATAGGATGTTGCATGCCTCTAAGATGATGGAAGGGCCACAAAATTTGAACCAAACCTCTCCAGGAAACAAAATACAAATAATCAAATTATTCAGTATCACAAGTAAAGGCTTATTGCTGCTGATGCAGTTGTAAAATCATATCAAAACTTAGCTTTTTCATAAAAAAAAATAAAGGAAGTGGCCAGGTGCCTAATATGGTAGGAGGAACAGGGAATGAAATTTATTTTAAAAAAAGTGAAGTAGGAAATATGCTTTTAATAGTCATGCGAGATTTTCCCACCTACACAGGTTAAGCTTTACCACTTACAGAATTCAACATGCAGTGTTTAGAGTCAACATTTAATATTTAGACACATTGAATTTCTGGAAACTAATCAGTGGCAGAGTTTCAGGTTAAGACAGAAGACTTTCATTCCCCATATATCACTTATTCACAAATATTCCTTTGAAGCATTTCTAGGAACCTCAAATCCAATTCCTTGACAATATCTTTCTTTAAACTTAGTAAGGAGTCTGATTCCACAATTTGCATTGAATATTTAACCATCCTGTTTAAATGTTCCTCCTATAATCACTATATAAAATTAATAGCAACAAAGAACAAACATGCTTTAATTCTTTAAAAGATTTGCTTTAATTCTACGTACAGAAAAGTTTCTGGTCCAAATAAAAACACAAAAATTGTGAACGCCGGAAATCTAAAACAAACATAATGCTGGAGAGACAAGGCAAGTCTGACAGCATCTGAGGAGAGAGAGAAACATCATGAGTATGACATAACTTCTTCAGAACTGGATCCAAATTGTGCAAACTGGTGCATAATCTCTCAGTCTTTGCTTTTCAGGAGAATAAACAATAGCTAGCTAATCTTTCCTTGTGCATCAATCCCTTAATTCTGGAAGAAATCTTGTACTCCTTGCAATAAACTTAATTGGTTCATAATTATATCAGCAAAGCAAAACACTAAAATACAAATCAATGTATACAAAAATGCAAACTATTTTACTCCTGTAATATTAGCAAGGTACTTCCAATTTTAAAAAATCATTTAACTTAGGAAGTCATGGAAATGTAGTCATTTTGTTCCTAACTACACATCTGGGCAAAATAATCTATAGATAACAGCAAAGTGAATGCATTTTATTATCCATAATCAGAAAGACTCTTCTGAGGGAAGATACAAATATGAAGAGATTAAAATAAAAGAAAGATTTGGAAGACCTACTTCAACATTCACAAATCAAGTCGGATCATTGTTACAGTAGGATTCAATGAAAATCCATACTTGCGCAACAAAAACAAAAAAAAAAAAACAACAAAAAAATCACAACTTTCTGGGTTTAATGCTTTCTATTCAAAAAGTTTAAAACAAAATTAGCTAGAACCATTTCAGAATATTTCTTAGTTGACGGAGGTATTTCCATTAGCAGGTTCAAGAACTAGGCAGCGTAGTCTGAGATTTAGGGCCAGATCTTTCAGGAGAGACACACACTAAGGATCTTAGATATTTGAAACTCTTTCACAAGACAAAAGTGGATGCTGGACCAGTTGTTAAATTTTAAATCAAAGATAGATAATACTTTTCTGCTCAAGAAAAATTTAAAGTCTATGAAGTTAGGCCATGATCCCACTGAATGGTTGAACAAGCTTGAGGTGCAGAATGGTCTACTCCTGTTCCTGTGTTTTTATAACTGTAGTGGACTGTTAAGTAGCATTACTTGCCACATTTTTAAAAGTAGATTTCCTTCGGTTCCTGAAGTCAGTCATGCACTACATCTAGATAGAAAAAAGGGTGGCAGTGGCCAATCATCACTCCTCCATGGCTCTTAAACTGCAACTGCGCAAGTGTGAAACTTTTTCTCATGGTCAACTAGGATTAGAAAAAGATGGAGGTTTTGAAATCGCTCAGAGTTTACAACTATTTTTATACTAATTGTATTAGAAGTTATTTTTAATTTTTCTTTTTGTTGAGAACTTACATTGTACGGAAAAGGAAAACATTTGTTAAGCTAGCTAGAAACAATACAGAGGGTACATTTAATCATATTATACAATTTAGCTCAAGAATAGCTTTAAAAAAACATATACTATTTAGGAGAAGATTTGTAGCTCGGGTTGTGGGTGTGGTGGTTGGTTGGCTCGCTGAGCTGGTTTGTTGTTCCACAGATGTTTCATTACTCTGCTGGGTAACATCATCAGTGCAGCCTCCAATGAGGCACCGTTGTATTTTCCCACCTGGTTTTTAAACTCTGGAGTCTGTTGAGCTGGATTACCTCACTTCTGGTTTTCCGTCGCAGTGGAGTGTATATGGGGTCGAGTTCTATGTGTTTCTTGATAGCTTTCTTCATGGAGTACCAGGCTTCTAGGAATTCCTGTGCCTGTCTCTGCTTTGCTTGTCCCAGAGTCTTGGAGCTGTCCCAGTCGAATTGGTGGTTTTCCTTATCCACGTGGATAGAGATGAGGGAGTATTGGTCGTGTCTTTTTGTAACCATTGGTGCTCGTGTGCCCTTGTTGTTAATTTCCTTCTTGTTTGTCCAATGTAATGTTTGTCACAGTCTCTGCAGGGAATCTTATAGATGACATTGGTGGCTTTCCGTGGACAGGACCAATTCGACTGGGACACGACCAAGATCCTGGGACAAGCAAAGCAGAGACAGGCACGGGAATTCCTAGAAGCCCGGTACTCAGTGTTTGTTGATGGCTTTCTTCATGGAGTACCAGGCTTCTAGGAAGCCTGGTACTCCACAAAGAAAGCCATCAACAAACACACAGAACTCGACCCCATATACACTCCATTGTGAGAGAAAACCAGAAGTGAGGTAATCCAGCTTGACGGACTCTAGAGTTTAAAAACCAGGCGGGAAAACACAACAGCGCTTCATCAGAGGCTGCACTGATGATGTTACCCAGCAGAGTAATGAAACATCTGCGGAACAACGAACCAGCTCGGCAAGCCAACCAAAATATACTATTCATCTCAAAGTTAAAACATATTACCTCAGCCTAAGAGCAAGTTTCAATATTTTTCAGATCACAGATCAATGTCATCACTTACACATTAAATAATTATCTGAAAATAAAATTAGTAAAGTCTATACTGCTTATGGAAAAACATAAATTATTAATTCAATGCTGAAGTAACCCACCACATTGTTATGATTTGACAATAAAGTTGAGAATGAGGAGTGAGAATTTTTGACTGTTCCTTGAAAGGCCTTCATTATTTCATATCAGCAAATAAACATTTTCCTCCATATCTCTCAGTTACATAATAAAACTGTCACATGAGGAAGAACAGATTTCACATTTCACTATACAAATTGACAGAGTGATCTTCCACTGTAGGTATTCAATCATGTTCTGCAGTTATTTGTTTTATTAGCATTTCCCTCAATATACTTGGAACATACCTAGGTAGGGAACTACTGATCTACAAAAGCATTTTAATTCAGGTCAGTATATCACAACCAAATTCAGTATCAAAATGTACATATTATTTTGAAAAATATCAAGAAAGAAAATCACATCGAAAAAAATTTACATTTAGATTCATTTTGTTAAACATACAAATTAAATAATGCTTCCCTATTGAAAACAGCATGCATTGTTATTAGATAAAAACTTTAATCATGGAACTATATTGTCATTCCTTCAGTGATGCTGGGACAAAATCCTGAAACTACCTTCCTAACAGCAATGTGGGTCTACTTACACCAAATGGATTGCAGCAGTTCAAAAGGGGTGGGATAGTGAACTGCATTCGCAAGGACAACTAGGGATGAGCCATAAATGGGAATTCGATTAAAAACTGTCTTAGGCCTCTCAAAAGGATGAAAGGCCCTAATACAAGATGCAGATCATCCTAACCCAATATAGGGGTCTTGGAAGGACAGCTTTGGACTCATAGGTCACAGTTAAGACAACCTCATTTGTACTTGTTCTTAAAAGTAACAGCAAAGAAGTTGTTTAATCTTAGAGACACCATGAGAAAATATTACATGAAAGATCATTAGAGAAGTCATTGAATCAACTGCAAGAGAATTCAGCCAGGAAAAACAACTGTAGCTTGAAACAGGGAGAAGAAATTTACAGGGAGAAGAAATTTACCAAAGCGTTTCAACTGTAAAGGTCACATGAAAGTAGACACCCTGGAAATTCCGCTTAGTGAGACCACAGACCTGCTACAAAAAAGAGAGATAGGACACTTCAGTTGTAATTGTATTTATCCCCCTCCAAACTGTATTTAATCTCCACCTGTATGGCAGTGTGTATGAGAGTTTACATCCACTGTGAGGAACATTCAGCATAAAGGAGTTACAATTAGATGAGAGTCCAAAAATCAGAACATCACCATTGAGAAAAACTACCAAGTTCTCCCTTCTTGGATGACAGGATCAAATTCTTTCCAGCGGGTAGCGATAAGCCAGTTAGCATCATTTTAATTGGACACTGCATTTGATTAGCTTCCCCTTCCTGATTAAACTTATTTCCAGATGGGAAACCTGATACTGAAAACCGAGTGGATACCTATCGAAATGTCCTCACAGGCAACTCCAGACGAGTTCAGAGCTGCACAAGCCAACTTCCTTTTGTTTTCTTAGAAGTACTTCAACTGAAATAGGAATCCTCCTGGTCAATGGTTATGGTTGGACTGGTCCCTCTGTCTACATAACTCAGCAATAGCAACACAACAGCATCAGATCAGATTCCTGGTCATCAGCCAGGATCAGGCCATACTTAGCCCTGGTGCAGCAAAGTATTTTCTGCCTTTTCATTGGTCACTATTGTTTTAGTACAGAACAAAACACCTTCTGCCTCTCAACAACTGTAGTGTCAAAGGACAGGCAGGAAGCTTGTGGCTTACAGTTAATGGTTTAACAGTTGGCTCTGGTCCAAAAGGAAACAAAGAAGAGTATATGTAAAACTCCAAAAGCAGATGCACCATGATGCAGCAAGGTGCTGTATCAACAGAGAATCAGCAAAAACCAGTGAAGAAGGATGAAGGATGAAGGATGAAGATGAACAACAAGACACTGGGGCACAGTAAAGCCCACATCCTCTGAATGAATTAAAAATACGTGTTATTGAAAAGAATGGTCAGTTAGGGCTATCTTGCTAAGTCAGTCTAGGAGGAGATATACTGACTGACTGTAGCCTTTGGGCAGGTGGAGGGACTGCTGCACATCAGCGAGCTTGTCGGGTGTCTGTCCATGGGTCATGGAGACTGCAGATAACTCGAGTCAGGGAATTGTAAGCCAAAAAAGGTAAGGATTTGAAGCCTGTGTTACAACTGCCACATCCTGACAAATAACAGCAATCATGCTATAACTTGAGGTGGAATGGGCAGAAGGGATGATATTAGGCATTTGCAGGGGGGCTTCTGACAGCTGCCTCATGCCAAGGACAGATAGGGAAGCTGTTGGACAACATGAGTAAAAGGACATAGCACTCGAAATGGTTTATGAATCTAGTATAATAACCTTGTTGTGCAGGTTCAACACTACCTTCTCTGGGCACATGGCATTCAACTTCAATGTAAGAAGATATCAGAACACAGGCATCACCTTAATAATCTCATATCTACCTAGAACAGATTGGTCTGCACTAATCTAGCTGTTCTTCTGTGTCTAAGAAGAAATAGGTGAAAAGAGAAGAGATTCTACACACTGAACATCAGGTGCAATGGCTCAGCCTCCAGGAGTAGGAGAACATCCAAAACATGGTCTCGGGAGTACTGGCAAGCAACTGGTTCTTCAGATTTCATTACCATTGGCTTTGCATCTCACTGATTTGCAGCCAAAAAAGAAGCCCATAGTCTGACATTACTGCCAGCTGCTGAATGGAGACTTACACTTAGAAAGACTGGGTGACAATTCAGTTTGGAAGCCCTCAAAAGTTACAGCTGCCCTTAATTTGTCAGCAGTTAGGTTCAGAGGTCAAACCTCAATTCATAAGCACACCCAAGATGTCACTGATATGCGTATGTAGGATCTGACGAACGTTCTATCATTCACCCTTGGTGCAGCCAGTCAAGAAACTCAGGCATTACGATTCTCAGCCATTACTAGATTCCCACAGGTGCATGGATATTGAATACCCACATTCAAAACTATCAATTACCGGCAATGCTCGTGAGCAGAAAACAATCCACTCCATGTTTAACTGATTTGTGACCATGATACTGAGGTCCATGGCAGGTATCCAGCCAGTTGCCACAATATATGTTTTACTGGACCATTCATGGGTACCAGCCTCTTTCCAGCCCATACAAAGATAGCTACTGGGAGACAAAGGCTAACTGCTCAATACTTGCCAGATGACCCCACTAAGAAACCCTAAGACTGCCACAGAGCAAAAGCTACAATGCTGCCAATGCTTAGAACAGAGCTATTGTGGAACAGGCCATTAATCTTTTCAAGATGAAGTTTTGATGGGTAGACAGGTCAGGTGGTGCCAGACTGGGTACTCCACACTATTAAATGTGTTGTGCCTTTGTAAAGTTGCAGTGTGCTGGATGAGAAGGGAATGCAGGAGTGACATGAATCTTCCGAGATTGAAAACGATAGTCTGGATCCTAGTACGGAAAATGAGAAGCTTCAAAACAGATGAAGACAGGGCAATGGTTCAGAAAGCCTAAGAGGCCAGAGTGACAAAAACAAAAAAAAAAAAAAAAAAAAAATAAATGCTGGAAAAGCTCGGGTCTGGCAGCATATGCGGAGAGAAATCAGAGGAAACCCACGCAGACACGGGGAGAATGTGCAAACTCCTCACAGACAGTTGTCTGGAGGGTGGAATCAAACCTGGGTCTCTGGCGCTGTGAGGCAACAGTGCTAACCACTGAGCCACCGTGCCACAGTTGTTCTTTCAAAATGTGAGTCAGATATCCTTACCTCGAAAAGGCAAACTGGCATGTAAAAACTTTCCCCAGAGCAATAGATGCAATAAAACAGCAGTGAAATGGTGAGCAGTTCCATTAGATCGCTCTGCTACAAATTAGCATAACACGGTCATTATATTTAAGGCTACATAATTTCAGGGAGACCATTCCCTTACGATCACTATCAAGTTGTCATTCATCCTGAGAATGTTCCTTGCGATGTTGTCTTTCAGCATTACTTTAATGCTTCAAATTGCAATGAGAATGCACTAATCCCTTGCTGTTCCTCAGCATCTTATCTGAGGGAACTCAATGCAATGGGCTGACAACAAAATGTTATAACTGTGAAAGTGAACATACATTTACAAAGAAGTGGTGTCTTAACAAACTGATGCCACCGACATGCCCTCAGTAAACCGGTTTCTTTCTCTCCCTCTCATTCTATCTAGTTGCAGATCCAACGTCCTTCGTTGTGGAGGGAAGCCAGTTTTGTGGAATGCCCTGGTGATTTGGGTGGTGGTCCCTTGCTACCTTTCCAGCCAGATGGCCCAGATACAAGCTCACCCTCCTTAGCTTGAGCTGCTGTAGGGCACTTATGGAGTGCCCAGAGAAGAATCTGTCAAGGTGCCCACGAGTCTCTCCTCCTTGCAGATGGCACTGGGCACCACACTTTCTCTGAAAGGACGGGGCACCTGGAGTGAGGTCAAAGTCCTTTGTTTACTCTCTCACTTTGCTCTGGATGCTGCTTACCTATGGCCAAAGTCACAGATTGCAGACCCAAGTGCCTTATCTAGTGGCTTAGTGTTCTGTTGGAGTTGGGTTCTGCAAGGCAACCAGCATACATTGCAGGGAGGCAGCCATGTGCTCAAAGGCCATAGCAACCACAATAGGAAGAATGTGGTAGGACTCCAACCCCAGCAAGGACCTCTGCTGCACTTGCCTGATGTTCCTGCCTGTCTCTGCAGGTTGACCATGCCAGTTATGGCCAAGTAGAGAGGATTGTCAGCATGGAGCTGAGTAGTTGTCTGGTCTCCAACAGTCCTCAGGTGTTTTTATTTATTTTATTTGTACATTTGTGGATGTGAACGTTGCTGGCTGGCCAGCATTTATTGCTTGTCCCTAGTTGCCTTTGAGAAGGTGGTGGTGAGCTGCCTTCTGGAACCACTGCCGTCTGCCTGCTGTGGGTTGACCCACAATGCCAGTAGGGAAGGAATTCAGGATTTTGACCCAGCATCTGTGAAGGAGCAGCGATATATTTCCAAGTCAGGATGATGACTGGCTTGGAGGGGAGCTCAAATGGTGGTGGTGTTCCCATACGTTTGCAGCCCTTATCCATCTAGGTAGAAGTGGTAATAGGTCTGGAAGGTGCTGTCTGAGGATCTTTGGATTTCTGCAGTGCATCTTGTAGATAGTACACTGTTGCTACTGAGCGTTGTTGGTGGAGGGAGTGCCAATCAGGCAAGCTGCTTTGTCGTTGATGGTGTCAAGCATCTTGAGTGTTACTGGGGCTGCACCCATCCAGGCAAGTGGGCAGTATTCCATCACACTCCTGACTTGTGCCTTGTAGATGGTGGACAGGCTTTGAGGAATCAGGTGGTGAGTTACTCACTGCAGTATTCATAGACTCTGACCTGCTCTTGTAGCCACTGCGTTTATGTGGCGAGTCCAGTTGAGTTTCTGGTCAATAAAAACGTCCAGGAAGTTGATAGTAGGGGGAGTCAGCGATGGTGACAATTGAATGTCAAGGGGCAGTGGTTAGATTGTCTCTTATTTGTGATGGTCATAGCCTGGCATTTGAGTGGCACAACTGTTACTTGCCACTTGTCAGCCCAAGCCTGGATATTGTCCAGATCTTGTTGCACTTGAACATGGACTGCTTCAGTGTCTGAGGAGTCATAAATGGTGAACATTATCGATGAATATCCCCACTTCTGACATTATGATGGAGGGAATATTATTGATGAAGCAGCTGAAGATGGTTGGATCTAGGGCACTACCCTAAGGAACTCCTGCAGAGATGTCTTGGAGCTGAAATGACTGACTTCCAACCACCACGACCATCTTATGTGTCAGGTATGACTCCAACCGCCCGTCAGTGCCAGAGATCTAGGATGTTTGTCCCTCCACTGGCTGCAGAGATGTATCGGTGATGTGCTCATCAGATTGATGGGCCATTGCTGTCTCACTACGACAGGACTGGTCCTGGTCTTCTCCAGCCAGTGCAACTAACAATTCCTTTTAAAAAAAAAAAAAAAAAAAAAAAAGTGCTGACCAGCCTAACATCAGCCCCAACCCTCCCTGCCAGTCTTGGATCTCTTGGCCCAGTTATGGGCTAGATTTTCTTGCAGCAAGATATAAAGTCGGCTTAATATCGTGAAAATGGACAAAAAGCAGTTGAGTTCACGCATAACCACGGCAAGTGGTGAGGCGTCCCCAGTGGGTAGCATCACTGAGGACACGAGAGGGTGAGTTGACATGAGCCCTTAAATCGATATCATGCATGTGACGTTGTGGAGTGTAATCCTTCACCCTTGCCGAGATGTGGGCGCAGTGGCAGAGGTGGTGTAACTGATGGAGCTGAGAGGGAGATAAATGAGAGAAGATGGTGCCACAAACCTTGCAGAGTGTAGGACATCAATGATGCTTTTTCCAGCTCTGCTGACCATTGGTTTTTCTGAGGCTAGTGGCATTCATCCAGGCTGCAATCTTTGCCCTGGCTAGACTGATATGGTGAGCTGACCTCCTGATGCGGTCACCCAGGAAGAGATCTGACCACATCTTAGTGACGCTAACCACTACTACATGCAGCACAGTATCTACGAACTATAGAGCTAGTGTAGCCTTCTTCAGAGCAATTGCTAGGAGTGACAGTGCCAGGCTTGCAGTGTCTGAAGTGATGTCCACGGAACAAGGGAGTGTTCAAACCCGGAAGAGAACTTCTGGCTCGCTTGCCATGCCATTCACTGATTAACGTGTGCAACATCTCATTTGCATCAATATTGAGATAAAAAACCTGTCATAGCTCACCACAGCATGTCATAGTTATTATGTCATTCAACATGTTCATTACTATTATTTAAGTTCAAATGGAAAATTCTGCCTTTCATTTCTCAATGAGTCTGCCAGATCTGAGAAGTTTTGCTAACATTAAGTGTTCTTATTTTAAGAAGTCTAGTTGTCATAAAAATTAGAGGCAATAGGTCTAATTGCTCTTTCAAAAGTGCTGGAGGAAGGGGAACAGAAAGTAGCAATAATCATATAGAAATGAATATTGTTACAATACTTTGCTAATAAAATTGTAAATGTTGGCTGATGTAATCATAACAGATTACAGCAACTAGATTCTTAATAGAATTGACTCTACATTTTATCTCATCTTGCAACAGGTTGTACAAGACTTCAGCTCTTCCAAGTAACATCTTCCTTGGTGTTCTACTTATGCAAAGAAGTTTGCAGAATGTAACCAAGTATTGGTGAACATCTTATTTAGTCAAGATTAAAAGGTGTTTTGTTTATGATGCATGTTTGCAGAATGTTACTGACTGCTAAGATACATGCAAATACATTTAAATTTACTCAAGTGTACTTTGCTCATAGGTTCTTGTTTGTGCTGGGATAAAGCCCATGTGTCCAAAATGCATAATGAATTATTGAGGATATAATAGTTAATGAAGGAACATGGACAATTTTTTGTAGTTTGAAAGTGTTAATAAAGTATTTAAATATCCAAAAACCTCAATTTTAAGTTGAGATTTTCAACTACTTGAACAGAAGTTTAAAATCTTAAACTATATCAGGGTTTATTGTTAACCAAGTTTCCTGGTATGTCATGTTAATTAATGAACCTCCCATTTCTATAAAAGCCTTTAGAAAATGGAAGGATAAAGGTAACCTCACTAGAAGTTCCATTATCTACTGTTAGAAGTTAAAAATATTTTCACACATACAAGTATCCCATACCCCAAACAACAAACATGTTGCTCTATAAAACAAAACTTACTGATGCACATATTTCCACTCCCTCCGCCATTAAGATACTAATCAGACAGCACTACTGAAACGGTCACAGTCAATCACACATTCAAAATACCACAGGGGAAAAAAAAAGCATCTCAAATATTGCATTTAAAAAATGACGTGATATGAATTATTTCATGTCATGAAAAGCTGACTAAGGCATCAATAGTTACCACCAAATGCTCAAAGTCATCCTGGCAGTCATATTGATTTACACAGCAACGTGAGAGGAGACAGAGAAAAGGATTGGCCGATCCATCACATCTGTTCCAATTCTGATGGATCATGACCTTCTTGCCAATTCACAGGCAGTCATGTAATATCCTGACAAGGTAATGCAAACAAAAATAATCCTAAACTAATTAAGAGGAAAACAAAAAGTAGGAAACTCCTGATTAATCAAGTCAAACAATATGTATTCCAAACATCATAGTGAACTTAAGATACAGATCCAAACATTAAGCTTTCTTTAAAAAAAAAACATAGTGCTCATCATACATGCTGACTTTGGCCCACACATTAATAAATCTGCAAAGTGAAACCAGTCAGTTCCCTGCATGTATTGCTTACGTCCACCATCAATTGTTTGCCCTAATCTAACAAGTTCAAACAATCTTTCCACATACATTGAAATATTCAAAATGACAAAGGGACTCAGTCCAAAGCCTAAAACTTTCCAGGAGGGAGAAAACAATTCAGTCTTTTAAAGCCTGCCATGACAAGCCAAGGTCTTCAAACTAGGATTCTTCTATTAGCTCATTTTAAAGCATTTTCCAGAGTCTCAATTATCCCTTAAAAGAGGATGATAATTAGACATCAGAGTGATTACAATCACACATTCATTTCATAACACAAAAACATCAAATTCTTTCAAAAATTGCTAGATCGTGCATCAACTATCACAATGTATTAGCATTTGTTCTTCATCCTCTCCTTAGGTTGTACTAATCCTACATCTGAAACTAGCAACTTTAATTCTACTCCATTTCTTATGCTGTCCTGGGCTTGATGCCCATAATGTTCCAACATATAAATTAATTTACTCTTTTGGAGATCTCTGCAAGTGCATGTGGCACCAATTTGGACATCAAGTGTTGCTGCAACTACTCTGTATCACTACTGAAAAAATAAATCTATACGAAAATTGCTTTCTGACACCCATTGTTGAAATCTGACAGTGTGCATTCAAAAACGCGTATTCTTTCGAACAGCATAACAGAGAAATAATTCTAATCAGATCTTACCATGTGATGATTACAACTTGCAAATGAATTGCTAGTATTGCTGCTATTATGGCTGTCAAAAAATGTTGGGATCCGTAGATGCAGACTCTGCAGAACGTATGTTGTTTGCATCTATAAAGTGAAGAAAACTTGAATATTAAGCTAAACCAAAAAAGTAAATTTATCAGTGCTGTTTATGCAAAATACATTTAAGACTTGAAGATGTAAGACAAATTATGCTGACATTTTTAAAATACTGCGTTCAGTTCTGGTCTCCCTGCTATAGGAAAGATGTTGTTAAAGTTGAAATGGTTCAAAAAAAAAAAAAAAAAAAAAAAAAGATTTAAAATGCCGTTGCCAGGGTTGGAGGGTTTGAGCTGCATGGGGATGCTGAATAGGCTTGTACTTTCTTCCCCCTGGAGCATGTGAGGCTGAGAGGTGACCTTATTGAGGTTTATAAAATCGTGAGGTGCATAGACAAGGTGAACAGCCAAGGTCATTTTCCTAGGGTGAGGGAGTCCAAAACTAGACAGCATAGGCTTAAGACGTGGGAGGAAAGATTTAAAAGGGACCTAAGGGGCAACTTTTTGACGCAGAGGGTGGTACATGTATGGAACAAGCTACAGGAAGTAGAGGATGTAGGTGGGTACAATTACAACATTTAAAGGGCACCCAGATGGGTAAATGAATAGGAAGAGTTTTAGAGACATATGGGCCAAATGCTGGCAATTGGGACTAGATCAGTTTAGGATACTAGGCTGGCATTGACAAGTTGGACCAAAGAGTCTGTTTCTATGCTGTACAACTCTATGGCACCTACTTTGCATGTCTACACAACATAATTCAAACAATTTAATATTCTGTCCATTGATAGCATGCAAAATTACATCTGACCTGGAAGTAAACTGTCCAGTAAGGAATAAGTGCCAGGAATACTGGGATAATTTTGACAAAGGATTTCACATCTTCCACTTTGCTATCTTGAAACCGTCCACCATGGACTGTCTTGGCAAGGTCCAAAAAGCCTGGCTGAATAGGTGGTGGGCAGATTCCATTGCTCGGACTGGAATAAAGAATCAAATATTTTATCATTCACCTTACTTATGAAAAAAATCATGAATAAAACCTCCTCTCTATTCAGATTACATTAAAACTGGAACAACCAGTGTTATAGCCAATACAAACAAATCATAACATTTCCAAAAATACAACTCCTAAAATGTTCAGCATTAAAATATGAAAACAAATTAAAAGCAGCGTCTTCTGATAACCGTTTAAGACCGTAAGGTCTGGAGCATAATTAGGCCATTCAATCATGGTTGATATGTTTCTCATTCCCATTCGCCTGCCATCTCTCTAACTCTTGATTGTTTTTACTAATCAAGAACCTGTCTTAAATACACTGAAATTACATGGCCTCCACAGCCCTCTCAAAATATATTCCACAGGTTAACTATCCTAAGTGGCTGAAGAAATTCCTCCTTATCTCAGTTCTAAAGTGCTGTTCCTTCACTGAGGCTGTACCCTCTGATCCTAGTCCCTCCTATCAGTGGAAACATCATCTTCACATCCACTCTATGCAGGCCTCTCAGTATTCAGCAAGTTTTAATGATATCCTTTTTTCTAAGCTCAATTGAGCACAGACCCAGAGTCCTCAACCGCTCCTCATATAACAAGCCCTTCTTCCCCAAGATCATTCTTCTCAACCTCCTCTTTACCCACTCCAAGGACAGCACATCTTCCTTAAATACAGGCCCAAAACTGCTCTCAATATTCCAAAGGTAGTGTAACCAGAGCCTTATGCAACCTCAGCAGTACATCACAACTCCCATATTCCAGCCCTCTTGAAATGAATGCTAACATTGCATTTGCTTTCCTAACTGCCAACTGAACCTGCATGTTAACCTGAAGAATTGGACTCCCAAAATCAATTTGTGCTTCAGATTTCCAAAGCCTTTCGCCATTTAGGAAGTAGTCTTCCTACCAAATTGCATAACCTCACTTTTCCACATTGCATTCATCTGCCACTTCTTTGCCCACTCTCCTAGCCTGTCCAAGTCCTTCCACAGCCTCCCAACTTCCTCAACACTCCCTGTTCTTCCACCCATCTTTTGACATCTCCAAACTTAGCAATATCTTTACTTTCTATACTTCAGCAGTCTGGATGAAATGTGAATAACTGTGGTCCCAACGCTTACTTGTGTAGAACCGTATTTATTGAAAATATAAACAAAGAAACTAGGAGCATTCAGCCCCTCCAGCCTGCTCCACCATTCAATATGATCATGGCTGATCATCCAACATATACCCAGTCTCTGCTCTCTCCCCATACCCTTTGATCCCTTTAGCCATAAAAACATCCGAAAGTTTGACCTCAACCACTTCCTATGGCAGGAGAGTTCCACAGGCTCCTTACTCTAGGTAAAGAAATTTCTCAGTCCTAAATGGTTTATCCCGTATCCATAGATTGTGACCTCTAGTCCCAGAATCCCTGGTAATTATGAACACCCTTCCTCCATTTACCCTCTCTAGTCTTGTTAGACCTTGGAGGTTTTTTTTTTTTTTTTTTTTTTTTTTTTGAGATGTCCACTCATTCTAAATTCCAATGATGATAGTTGTAGGTGACCCAATCTATCTTCAAGGTAGTCCTGCCATCCTAGGAGACAGTCTGGTAAACCTTTTTTGCGCTCTGTCCATAGCCAGAACTTCCTTCCCCAGAGAAGAAGGAGACCAAAACTGCGCATAATACTCCAGATGCAGTAACACCAAAAGGTCCTCTACAACTGCAGGAAGACACCCCATATCCTGTACTCAAATTCTGTTGCTTAAAACCAAATTACCATTTTCTGCCTTCACCACCTGCATGCTTATTTTCAGTGACTGCTGTACAAAGATGCCCAGGTCTTGTTGCACCAACCCCTTCTAAAGCCATTAAGAAAATAATCTGCCCTCCTGTTTTTGCTACTAAAGTGGATAATTTCCCATTTAGCCACATTATACTTCATGTGCCATACATTTGCCCAATCACTTAACTTGTCCAAAGTCACCCTGAAGCATCTCCACATGCTTCTAACACTGACCTTCCCACCCAGCTTTGTGTCGTCCAGTTTAACAGCCTAAAGTCCATGCAATAAACTTTGTAGTGCAATACAACATTAAAAGGAAATCTTTTCAGAGACATAGTTAACATTGAATAGTTGCAACTATGAGGTATATGCAATTTCGAGCTAGTTTTAAAAATTTACCCCTTCGGCAAGAAATATTCTTTCAAACGTTTTGTCCTAGCAAATATGTATAACAGAGAGGGGCAATTAAAGTGTCTAGACAGTTGCTCTAATGGCAACAAAATCAGCTAGCAAGACAACATCCCATCAAAATACAATTTTTAAAAATTCACGATTATCATGCAGCCTTTACCTGGTATTTTCTTCACTATTGGATTTCCTTGAAAAGCAGGAATAAAAAAGGATCTTGAACAAATCTGAGAAGGAACTGCCATCAGGTGGCTTTGAGATAAAGACTGATTTGCCGCATGCAAAGACCAGGAAAGAGATTCCCATACAAACAGTTGGGATAACGTATCCAAGAAGAAAACTACAATTTTGTTGAATATACGATATGCCACCCAACGAGACAATAGCACCCAAATTAATCGACCAATAGAACCAGTTGAAAAAACGACGCGTAGCTTCAGGACCTCTATCTTTCACCTGTACAAAACAAAATAAAAACAAACATTCACTACCACTACGCTAAAAATTTCATTTAATCCAACCAGCCATCTTATAACCACCACACACAAAATACATAATAAAAACCAAAAGAACTGTGGATGTTGTAAATCATGAACAAAAACAAAGCTGCTGGAAAAGCTCCGCAGGTCTGGCAGCAT
>JAHRHZ010000098.1:17547771-17569379 GCA_024137785.1 Ginglymostoma cirratum
ATGCTGCCAGACCTGCGGAGCTTTTCCAGCAGCTTTGTTTTTGTTCACAAAATACATGAAATGGTTTGCTATAAAATATTACAGCAGCAGTTTCATACAATAGCAGAAAATGACGTTAAAAACTTCACTCTTGAATGAAAGCTTAAGGATGTATTTCAAGAATGAAAGTTTTAAAGTCATTTACTCACCTTTCATATTCGTAGAAGAAGCATTAAACTGTTAGCTGCAAGTGAGAATATTTTCACTTTAGGGACAAAAGCGCATGTGTTTGACCAATGCCATAGAAATAAACACATAATCCAGCCTCAGACCTCAGTGCAGTATTGATGGATTGCTGCGCTGTTGCAGTTAGCATCTTTCTGATGAGAGTTTAAGTTAAGGCCTCACTGATCTCCTCATGTAGATGTAAATGACCCTGCAGAACCACTCAAAGAGTAGTGGAATTCTTCCTGTATAATGCAAGATCTCATCCTTTAAATCAATTCTTCAAATTATCTTTGCTTATGGACAAACTAGTATGAAAATGCCAATCTCATCTGATCTTGGATGAGAAGCATAGAGGCTTACTTAGTACTGTAGATATTGCCTTAAAATTTGCTGGTACTTCACAATTTTTCTCACTACAATATCTTTATGAAAGGGAAGGGAAAACAGACACAAAGTATTCTTCAACAGCTATGTCAACAATGTCTCCGACGACACAGGTTACCATTTTAAATCTCTAATAAGCCAACTTCTTTATAGTGTTAGCCTTTAAGCAAAATGAGAAAAGACTTGCATTTGTACAGTACTATTCACTGCTTCAAGACATCTCAAAATATTAGATCCAATGATGGGTAACAGAAAGTGAGGACATAGGAAACCCTATCATTGTTGAGGGAGGGGAAGGAATGAGAACAGAAGTGTCAGAGGTGTGTAGAAAACGGTTGAGGGCTTTGTAAACCATCTCTGAATCTTTTCTTCCTTTTCTTGGTTTCATTGTTTCCATTTCACCAATATACACTGCAAATTCATCAATTCTCACTCTTACCTTGACTAATTTTTCCTCAAACCCACATTCCTTCAGGATTCCATTGCATTTTCCCAGTTTCTGTCTCAGTTGCATGTGCTCCAATGATGCCATCTAACACTGTGGTACCTCTGACATGTCCTTTTTGCTCAAACAAAGGATTACCTCCCATCGTGATTGACAGCCCTCAACCATGTCCAACACATCTTTCCCACATCTGTCCTGACCCCTTCCTCTCGCTCCAAGAACAATAAAGGACCACTTTACATCCATCAACCTACCCAAAGGATCATCTTCTGCCCTTACCAGCAACACCGTTAGGTCAGTTAAGCTGAATGGCTGGTTAGTGACACCACAGCGTGCGTTCAATTCCCACACTAGCCGACTTCACTATCATGGACTCTCAACTCAACCTCTCCCACGAACCAAGGGAAATCATGCCTCGAGTAAGCCACGACCAGCATCTTCCTATTTTGCTCTGGGCACTCAATATATTCCTATTGCTCCTCCTCCCATCCACAGCAAAATACCACCATTTTCTGGCTACTTTCAGTTCCAAAGAGTGTGATACAGGACTCAAAACATCAACTTTATTGCTGTCTCCGCCAACACTGCTAGATTCTCTCCTGCACTTTCTGCTTTTGTTTCATATTTCCAGCATCCACAGTATTTTGTTTTTATTTGAGTATTAGCATCCTGGTAAGTCTTCTATCCATCCTCTCCAGTGCAACTATGTATTTTGTATAACGTGAGGTGACCAGAACTCCGTGCAGAAGTCCAGTTATAGCCAAACCAGCATTTTATACAGTTCTAGCATAATCTCCCAAATCTTGCATTCTACGTTTTGGCTAATAAAAGTAAATATCCCATCTACGTTTTTAACCACCTCATCTACTCTGCTACATTCAAGGATCTGTGGATAGGCTGAGAAACATCCCTCGGATTCAGTACTTTCCAGGGTCCTACCATTCATGATGTAACCTCTTGCCTCATTAGCCTGCCCAAACGCATTACCTGACAATTCTCCAAAATGAATTCCATTGGCTAATCCGCTGCCAAGGTGACCAGACCACAATATCTTTATGTAGTTTACAGCTATTTTCTTCACTGTATACCACCATACCAATTCTCACGTTATCTGCAGATTTCTCGATCAGACCCCCTACATTTAAGTCCAGGTCATGAATGCATACAAAATGGTAAAGGCCCCAACACCAAACACTGTGAAACCCCATTAGAAACAGACTTCTAGTCATACAAACATTCTTCAGCCATCAGCCTCTGCTTCCTGCCTCTCAGTCAATTTTGGATCGCCATGCCACTGCCTTGGATTCCATGGGTTTTTACTACTTTCTTGACCAGTCTGCCATCATGGACACTTTCAAAAGACAAACTAAAGTGCACGGAGACCACTTCAAATGTATTGTCCTCAACACTCCCGGTTCCCTCTCCAAACAATTCCAGCAAACCTTTTTAACAGAAAATTCCTTTACCGAATCCATGCTGGCTACACGTGATTAACCCACAAGTACAGAAATATTCTGTTCATCTGAATTCTATCCAATAACTTCTCCACAACCAAGTTTAGACTGACTGGCCTGTAATTTCCTGGTCATTGCGGTTGGTTCGCTTGCTGAGCTGGTCCGTTAGTTTGCAGACGTTTCATTACCCTGTTGGGTAACATCATCAGTGCAGCCTCTGATGAAGCATTGTTGTGTTTTCCCACCTGGTGTTTAAACTCTGGCGGCCGTTGAGCTGGATTGCCTCACTTCCAGATTTCCTTAGCAGTTGAGTATATATAGGGTCTAGCTTTATGTGTTTGTTGATGGCCTTCTTAGTGGAGAACCAGCCTTCAAGCTACAAATCTACTCAAAAACCTTAGAATTTCCTGGTCAATCCCTTCCTTCATTTTTTAATAGTGGGACAATGCTAGCAGTGCTCTGGCACCTGAATAGGTGGTTAGAGAGAATTTGAAAATTACTGCCAGGGCTGTTGATATCTCCTCCTTTGCCTCCCCCAATAACCTAAGAAATATCTCATTTATGCTTGTAGATTTATCTACTTTTACGGCTGATTAACTGACTAATACCTCTATCCTTCCGTTGCTTTATTCATTACTTTATGACACTAGGAGTAATCCAGAGTTTAAACACAGGAACAAAAACAAAGTTGCAGGAAAGGCTCAGCAGGTCTGGCAGCATCTGTGGAGGAGAAAACAGGTTAACGTTTCGGGTCCAGTGACCCTTCCTCAGTTCTGCTGATGCTGCCAGACCTGCTGAGCTTTTCCCGCAACTTTGTTTTTGTTCCTGATTTACAGCAGCCACAGTTCTTTTGGTAATCCAGAGATTACTACCTTTGGAGCACTCAGTGTTCATTCACTTCTTAAACTTCCTAAAGTTTACTTACAGGAAGTTATTTCTCTTCCTTCCAATGTCATTGGCCCTAAAATGGATCGCGACCACTGGTTGTTCATACTCCCCTTACAGAAGGCCGTGCAGCCACGCATGACATCCTTTCTTTCCAACAGAATGTGTTAAATCTAAATATTACAACCATGCTTTTGTTTATCTGAAACACATTAAGTCATTTTCTTCTTCTGACTGAAAAAAAAGTGTCTTACTCACTGCATGCAAAGAAGTTGGAACACATGACAACCGAGATGAGCATGTGACAATCACAAGATCAGCACATTCTAACATCTAGTAAGTAATCTTATTTCCCAAAATACATGCTTTAATACTATGAAAATTTTTATAATAACTTGAAGATAGCTACAGAAAAGTCAAGACTGGGGAAAAAAAAGTCACAACTTTATGATTAAAAACTTACTCAGTTTTTCTGAATTCAAAGTTAGATTTAAAGTTATTTAAAGTTCAAACTTCCATATCAGCCTGAAGAAATGACTCCACTTTTGCAAAATAAGCAGTACTGTTTATTAAGTGCATTAGATTATAAGCAACATATTAATTGAAAGGGCTGATTAGTGAGAAGTCCTCACAAAAGGCAAAGTGTGCTCATGTACGTCACACTTCCTGGCAAAATGATATTTTTTCCCCAGCTTGACTCCAAACGAGCTGATTGTCTTAAATAAAGAAAGAACTGCAGATGCTGTAAATCTGAAACAAAAGAGAAATTGCTAGAGAAATTCAGCGCGTCTGTTGATTTTGCTGAAGTCAAAGTGGCAAACACATTTCATGAAATTACGTCCTTTTCCTCAAAAAAAACTCTCATAAGCTAGCTTCCAAAGACAACAGGTTTGTAATTGAAGTCAATATTAATTAACCAATTTGCAGCTGAATTATTATAATCATCTGACCCATTGGGTACTGAAAGTTATCATGTTACCACAAAATACTACATTGCATAAACGTCAAGGATTTATAATCATCTGACCCATTGGGTACTGAAAGTTATCATGTTACCACAAAATACTACATTGCATAAACGTCAAGGAATCAGGGACGCATTGAATGGAATTAACCGAAAGATAGCAATGATTTGGCTGCAAGCTTCCTATTTTTAGGCACTTCCCTGTTTTGTCCAAAATGGGCCATATTTAAATTTTTGAGAAGTTACAATACCAGTAGTGAGAATCGAAAAACTGCTTCGACAGTGGCAATGTGCGCAACTTCGTAGTTTTCGAAAACATTAGAACAAGAATACTCTACCTGATCAGCACCAAAAGGAGTTATATTCGCTTTCACAGATCCTACACCAAGGGCGACAAGCACCAATCCCGAATAGATGGCCGGTGTGCAATAGCTATTCCTGCCAAGTGAGCAAGCACTGGAACTGTTGTGAAAACACTGGGGGTCCACAATAGGATAGAACTCCAACTCTCCACAGAGGCTACGGCGAGTCCGATCCCACGCAATGAAGGGGAAAAGCACCATTCCAGCCAGATACAGGACCATGCTCAGGAGGATAGTGGGGAACCTGCCCAAACAGGCGTCGGCCAGCCAACCTCCAAAGGGAGAGATGAAGTAACTGATGCCCATGAAAAGTAGCAGAGTCTGACCTGACTGCGGCCCCAGCCAGTCGTAAGGCTCGCTGTTGAGGAAAAGCACTAGGCCGCAGGTGATGCCGTAAAACGCCACTCTTTCCAGGGACTCGGTGACCAACACGGCAGCGCAGGCCAGCCGCCGGCCCTGGAAGGCAGAGGCTGCCGATGTAAAGCGGCTGTCCGGCAGCAGAGGAGTCCTCTCATCACCCCGGCGGCCCTCCATAGTTCAAATAAAACTTGACTGCTCTTAAATGCCGAACTGTCAGACGGCTTCAGGCCGCTAGCTAGCCGATCACGGGTCTCTGAGAAAAACACAGCGTCATGATACATCAGCACAAGTCCAACTCAGGCTCTGGCCACCGGCCACTGGGGGAACACGGTGACAGGCCTGGGGTCATGACCTCTCCTCCCAGCAACCGTAACCAGGGTAACTGCCCGTAAGTTACCCATTGGTCAGAAACATCGCCGCGTCCATTGTTCGAAACGAGTACATCATTCCCATTGGTTAATTCTTCCAATTTATTCCATTCCCATTGGTCAAAACAATTGTTCTATACCCATTGGCTAACAGTCTCAACAAACTCTATTTTTTATTGGCCACCAATAACATCCGTCTTTTCCTATTGGTAAAAATGCCATTCATAACCTACTGGTAGGAAACCATTGCACTGTATTCAGAGATAGTAAGAACTTTCGATGTTAGAGTCCGAGGTAACACGATGTAGAACTGGGTGAACACAGCAGGCCAGGCAGCATCAGAGGAGCAGGAAAGCTGACGTTTTGAGTCGGGATAAAATTGTATCAGAGATAAAAGGTACTGCAGATGCTGGAGAATCCAAGATAACAAACATGGGGCTGGATGAACACAGCAGGTCAAGCAGCATCATAGGAGCCGGAAAAAAAGCAGGAAGGGCCTAAACCCTTCATCAGAAATGGGGGAGGGGAAGAGGGTTCAGAAATAAATAGGGAGAGAGGGGGAGGCGGATAGAGGATGGATAGAGGAGAGGATAGGTGGAGAGGAGGCAGACAAGTCGAAGAGGCGGGGATGGAGCCAGTAAAGGTGAGTGTAGGTAGGGGGGTAGGGAGGAGATAGGTTAGTCCAGGGAGGACAGACAGGTCAAGGGGGCGGGATGATGTTAGTAGATAGGAGATGGGGGTGTGGCTTGAGGTGAGAGGAAAAACAGGTTAGGGAGGCGGAGATGAGCTGGGCTGGTTTTGGGATGCGGTTGGGCCCAAGAAGACTTTCCACATCAGGCAGATGTTCACCTGCACATCTGCCAATGTGGTATACTGCATCCGCTGTACCTGTTGTGGCTTCCTCTACATCGGGGAAACCAAGCGTAGGCTTGGGGACTGCTTTGCAGAACACCTGCGCTCAGTTCGCAACAAACAACTGCACCTCCCAGTCGCAAACCATTTCAACTCCCCCTCCCATTCCTCAGATGACATGTCCATCCTGGGCCTCCTGCAATGCCACCCGAAGGCTGCAGGAACAGCAAATCATATTCAGCCTGGGAACCCTGCATCCTAATGGCATCAATGTGGATTTCACAAGCTTCAAAATCTCCCCTCCCCCAACCGCATCCCAAAACCAGCCCAGCTCATCTCCACCTCCCTAACCTGTTTTTCCTCTCACCTCAAGCCACACCCCCATCTCCTATCTACTAACCTCATCCCGCCCCCTTGACCTGTCCGTCCTCCCTGGACTGACCTATCTCCTCCCTACTCCCCTACCTACACTCACCTTTACTGGCTCCATCCCCGCCTCTTCGACTTGTCTGCCTCCTCTCCACCTATCCATCCTCTATCCGCCTTCCCCCTCTCTCCCTATTTATTTCAGAACCCTCTTCCCCTCCCCCATTTCTGATGAAGGGTCTCGTACCGAAACGTCAAGTTTTCCTGCTCCTATGATGCTGCTTGACCTGCTGTGTTCATCCAGCCCCATGCTTGTTATCTCGTTTTGAGTCCGGACCCTTCTTCAGAAAATTTTCTGCTCCTCTGATGCTGCCTGGCCTGCTGTGTTCCTCCAGCTCCACACTGTTATTGCACTGTGTTCATTGTAATCATAGAATCCCTGTAGTGTAGAAAGAGACCATTTGGACCATTGAGTCTAAACCGACCATCGAAGAGCATTCCCAACCAGACCCATCCCATCCCCGTACACCCCATTTAAAATGGCTAACCCACCCAACCTCCCTGGGCATTACAGGGCAATTTTTTTTGAAAGGCATAGCCAATCTCCACACCTTTACACTGTGGGAGGAAACCCGCACAGACACTGAAGAACGTGCCAACTCCACCCAGTCACCTGGGGGTTAGAATCGAACCAGGGTCCCTGGCACCACGAGGCAATAGTGCTAACCACTGAACAGAACGGTTTTGAGGAAGGGTCACCGGATCCGAAACATTAACTTTTTTTTCCTTCACAAATGTTGCCAGATCTGCTGAGCTTCTCCAGCAATTTCGTTTTTGTTCCTGATTTACAGCATCTGCAGTTCTTTCAACTTTTAGCTAACATTTCGAGTCCAAAGACCCTGCTTCAGGATTTTACCCATTGGCTAATACACCTACAGTCCCCTACTTTCTATTGGTCAGAAACCAATCGAACCTCTCCCATTGGCTGATATGCACAAAGGCCGCCATTTCCCATTGGTCATAATCCAGTAGCTCCGCTCCTATTGGTCCATTCCCCAACTTGATACGCATCCATTGGCCAACACGGTGATGGGCGTGGAGACAGGCCATTCACAATGCAGCTCGACGACACGCGGAGCTCCAATTGGAAGGCAGGACTGTCAATCATAGCTCCGGCTCACTCCGCCCCAGTGGCAATTATTTATGGATTGATTTAACTATTTACGTTCCGCGTCGGTCTTGGCTGTTGTTAGCTCGCCATGTTTCGTGGCGTCACTGTTAGGCCGGTTTTTGGTGTCAGGTTTCCCTGCTTTGAGTTGGAGAGCTGTCCATGTTTGGTGCTGGCTCCGGGGGGTGGGTGGAACAGCTGTGCCGGGCCCTGGCTGCGGGCGATGCTGAATGTGTTGCCGAGATCCAGGTATCGGGCGGGAGGGTGGGTTTGCTCATTTGCTGCCTGCGTGGCTCCAATCCGCAGCGCGGGATGAAGTTGCTCTTTCTCGCCTCCCTCAGTCTTCCGACTGGGAACAGGACGACAGCTCAAAGAATAAGGTGAGGCTGACTGATGGCCCGAGTCACGGTCAGGAACACATTTTGTGTTCGCTGAAGTGGGAGTTAGTGACCCCTGAAGGTTTTAGTTTTATTTTCTTCAAAAGCTGGAACTTGCACGGGGCCATTCACACAATGGTGACTGTTAATATTGAGAGATTTCTGAACGTCCGATAGCATTTCATCCTGTGGGAAATGTAGCACTGAGAAAATTTCCATCCAATTCACTGGAGACGTAGGCACTTTTTTGTACACTTGTGAGTGATTGCATTTGACATCACGGCTGTAACTGAAATATGTTGCTTCCTGATATTTCCTCGACTCTGCCCTTTCCGTCTGTGTGAATTCTCCTGGTCATAGCTGTAACGACCCACGTATCATAACCTGTACTCTCTTTAGACCCCTCATCTCCAGTCACAGAGGAGACTATTTTTAATAATTTCTTACATATTGTTACCACTTGCATCGTACGACCAACCCCACATCATTCTTTGGTTTCCTAATGAAAGACCCCCTGATTTTTCAACTACACATCTAAACGTGCATCCCTGTAAACATGTTTAAGTTCGTTTGATACATGAGCATCACGTTTTCTGCCAGTTAAATGTTGGGAGAGCAAAAACCATTGTCAGTGAAATCCCAAGTCTTGATACTGTTCCTCTGACAGTGCAGTGCACTTGCAATACGTCCATTCTAACAGTGCAACATGCCCAATGTACTGCTCATGCAATGTTCCCTTAGTACACCCCTCTGTATATTCCCTTGGTATTGTAATACTGGTCAGGAAGGACAAAGTGATTACGTATTTTTGTCAGTCGTGTTGGGTGTCTCTACTCCAAACCTCAATATAGCCTTAGTTAATTTTGAAGCTACTTTTGGATTCTCATTAATCCATTTGTCAGGCAATGCAGTCAGAGTAATATTGCCTTCTAGTTCTGATCATATATATGGTGTTTAGACTTGCACAAAAGTGGAAATAGAAGTATTTTGGTATCAGTAGGAGTGACCAACAAACCATCCTTGTGGAGACAAAGTCCCGTCTTCAAATTGAGGATGCCATCCATTATGATAAATGGCACAGACTTCGAATGGATCTAGCAATTCAAGACCAAGCATCCGTGAGGCATTGTGGGTTATTAACACCAGCAGAATTATAATCAAATATATCTGTACCCTCAGGGCCTGGCATATCCTCCACTTTGCCATTGCCATCAAGCCAGGGGATGCCAAGGGATCAACCCTAGTTCAATGAAGAGTGCGAGAGAGCATGCTAGGAACAGCACCAGGGAAAGCTGAAAAGAAGGTGTCAGCCTGGTGAAGCTAAATACTGGACTTGCATGCCAAACAGCATGCTGGCAAACAACAACAATGCCAGATCAAAATCTTGGAACTTCTACCCTAATGGCATTGTGGGTCTACCTACAGCACACTGGTTCAAGAAGGCAGTTCAACACTGCCTTCTCAAGGGCAACAAAGGATGGGCAATAATTTCTGGTTCAGCCAGTGATGCCCACATACCATGAATGAGTCAAAAGACATAGCTAAGCCATTGAATCAGATCTAAGTTTACAGTCTTGCCATATCCAGGCATGAATGGCGATGGTCAGTTAAAGAACTCAATGGATGAGGGGGCTCCTCATATATTCCCATTCTCAGTAATGGGAGTAGCTCAATACGTCAGTGCAAAAACTAAGCTTTTTGAACAATCTCAGTCCCCTCTTGAGGTCCCTAGCATTAAAGGTGTCAATCTTGAGCCAATTCAATTTGCTGACCAGTTGTCAAGAGGTTATTGAAACAATGTGAAACTTCAAAGGCTACAGGCCCTGAAAACATTTCAGCATAGTACTGAAGACTTATGGTTCAGAATTGCTGTGTCCTTAGACAACCTATTCAGTACAGCTAAAACATTGGTATCTATCTGACAATGTGTAGAGTTGCTGAGGGACGTACTGTATATGAAAAAGGATAAATCCACCCAACCAATTGGCGCTTCATCAGTCTAGCTTAGCTTGTTAGTAAAGCTATCAAGCACTATTAATCTGCTGACGCTCAATTTGGATTCTGCCAGAGCCACTCAGTTCCTGACCTCATTACAGCCTTGGTCTAAACATGAACAAAAGAGCTGAACTCTAAAGATGAGATGGGAGGGATTGCCTTTGTCACCAAGGTTGTAATTGAACAAACGTAATATGAAGGAGCCCTATCAAAACTGGAGTCAATGGGAATCAAGGCTAAGGGGAGGGCTGTATGCTGTGATACCACTGACTATGAGTCACACCTTGCCCAAAACAAATGGTTGCAATTATTGAAGGTCACTCATCTTCACGCTAGGACGCTTCTGCTAGATTTCCTCAATGTAATGTTCTAGGCCCAATCATCTTCAGCTGTTTTCTCAATTACCTTCCCTCTGTTATAATGTGAAAAGTGGGGATGTTCGCTGATGATTGCACAACATTCAGCACCATTCATGATTCCTTGGATACTGAGCAGTCCATGTCGAAATTGGAATAAGACCTGAACAATATCCAGGTTTGTGCCGAAAAATGGCAAATAACATTTGTGTCACACAAGTGCCAGGCAATGACCATCTCCAACAAGAGAGAATCTGACCATGCCCCCTGGACATTCAATGGCATTGCCATCACTGAATCCAGTGCTATCAACATCTTGGGGATTGCCATTGACCAGAACCTAGGTGTATTAGCAATTTACATATTGTGGTGACAAGAGCAAGACAAGGGCTCAGTATCTCACCTGATTCTCCAAAGCCTGTCCACCATCTAGATAGGAACAAGTCAGGAGTGCAATGCAATACTCCCCACTTGTCTGGATGAGTGCTGCTCCAACCACACTCGAAGTTTGACAACATCCAGAATAAAGAAGCCTGCTTGATTGGCATCGCATCCACGAACATTCACTCTCTATACCACTGACACACAGCAGAACAATTTTCACAATCTTCAAGATGCACTGCAAACATTCATCAAGGCTCCTCAGAGAGTGCCATCCAAACCCCTACCATCTAGAAGGACAAAGCAGATAGATGGCAACATAATCAACTGCAGTTTCCCTCTAAGTCTCTCATCCTGATTTGGAACTTTTCACAATTCTGGAATTCCCTCCCTAACAGCCCTGTGGGTGTACCTACAGTAAATAGACAGCAGTGATTTAAGAAAGTAAGTCACCATCACCTTCACCAGGTGGACTAGGGATGGGCAATAAATACCAGCCCAACCAGTGAGATTTGCATCCCATCATGGTGTAACAAAGGAAATCACAATCATTTGGAGTTAATTCATTATCTTAGTGATTTCTAGTTTTCCAAGTTAGCTGAGTGTTTCTTTGTTGACAAGTTTGAAACTGTTATGACTTCTTCGCAGCTTCTTTCTTTCATGTCCTGCTATGCAGCCTCCGTCCCTCTCTCTCTAACCCCCTAGAAGTCTCCTTCCCCTTTCCTAGCCTACCTTGCAACCTCACTTTCTCTCCCACTTCTCCCTCACATCCTCCTTCTGTTTCTCTCACCACTACCCCACCGCAGTCTCCCAGTCTCTCCTAAACCCCAACTCTTGCAGCTTACCCCTCTTTCACAGCCCTGTGAAGCTTACCTCTCTCCCAGCTTGTTTGTAGCTTCTACATTTCTCCCTTAACTTCTTGTACTTCATCCTTCCCCATCTCCATCATGACCCCTTGTCTCCCTTCAACAATGTTGTAGTCTCTCTCATTCAGTGATCATGCTCAAACCTACTTGAGAGGGCAAACGGCTGCTTTCAGTGAAGGCTTCCCTCAAGGTCCATTGGAAAATCAGTGGCTCGCTCCTAACGTGCCTGCCCTCTACTCCCAGAACCCATGGGTCTAGATCTCACTGGGGGTAGGCTCAGTTTTGGTCTCCTTTCCTCAGACCTCAGGCCATGTTCCTCATTCTCAGCACCACAGTTCCTACCTCCAGACATCAGACCCCAACACTTGCCCCCGGATCTTAGTCCCCCAACTCCTGCCATGGATCTTAGTTCTGCAGCCAAGCCCACAGCTCCCACTTCTCTCTATCAATTGCTGGCCCTAACCAATCTAGGTACCTGTTCTAATCATAGACCTTTGTGATAAACTTATCAGCAGCAAGTCTGGGAGAGAACCAGCATCTCCTCACCATTTCCTTCCATTCAAATTACATCAATGACTTTTCTCCTATTTATTGCAATCAATAGGTGAATATTCCAAAATGATCCAACAAGAAAAGGTTGAACTATCTCTTGACTTTCAGTGGCTTTACATTGTTTATTCTTCAGTTTTTAACATTACATTTGGGGGGTGGGGACATTCAGCATTGACCAGAAACGCAACTGGAGCAGCCACTGAAATGTTGTGGTAACAAAAGCTGGTCAGAGGATGGAACTAAAACCTTCAAAAATTTATAAATGGTGGAAAAATGAAGTCTGAGATGGGAAATGATTTACCAAAAAGCAGAAAAGTGATAAAACAAAGCGCGCAGTAAATGAATATCTTGAGATTTTCTTTATATTTTGTAATCTGAAAGATGTTTTGATACATTCTTTGCATTAGTAAACACAGCCATAATGCTTGCCAGAATTTACATTTTATTTTTATTTTATCTTTCTTGCCTGTAGCAAGTATATACAAAGTAGTGGCCACATATGTATTCTGAGAGATATTGCCGAATTTAAATCACCCTCGCAAGTTTCCGACTTAATCAATGAACAGAAATTTGAAGCAGTAATGACAATCCATCTGTACAAAGGAGGAAAATTACTGTTAGGTAAGGTAAACTTGTATTGTTGGAACAGGTCCTAGGTGAGGGAATTTGGTAGAAAAGCATTGAAAAAAATTCACTGTGTGATTAAATGTTTATTATATTTAAACATCAAATATATTCATTAATTAAAAAGTAAATTTGCTTGAGTTTATTCTGAAAAAAGTAGATATTGTGAAAGCAAGTCAAAAGTAAACAAGGTTACATTAAAAATATCTGATTTGCCTTTTATGACATTTTGTCAAAGTGGAATATTTGAATTCAGACTTGCTTCCTTATTGTGGGTCATATTAAACTAATTTTGTCTGAATAATGGTTATTGTTACCAGCTTCTTAGTATCCTGACCAAACCACCTAGAACAATGGAAAATTCCTGCTTATCAACCCTCTCTAAAATAAGAGGTCTGCATTAAAAATGTTCAAAGTGTATTGAATATAAAGCAGAGGCTGAACCTGACCTAATTTATGAATTGGCAGAAAAGCAGTGCTAACATCTTTTATGATATTTACAACATTTTTTGAGGATAATTTAAATGTAACTACAGTACTAAAATGTTTTATGTTGTTCACAGAATCACAGTTATTATGGTGCAGAAGGAGGCCATATGGCCCACAATGCCTGAACTGACTGTGTTCCCCAGTTCCTATCTCTTGCCTTTTCCCCATATCCCTGCACACTATTACTATCCAAATAACCATACAATGCCCCCTACCTCCATCATATTTGTAGGCAGTCAATTTCATACACTAACTACTTGCTGTGTTTGCAAGTGTGTTATCTCACATCACTCTTGCTTCATTTGCACAGCATTTTAAATTTATACCCTCTTGTTTATTTTACAAGCAGAAACGGCTTCACCCTATCTACACAGATCCAGCTCACTCATGGTTTTAAAAACTTCAGTCAGATCTCATCTCAGCAGAGATGAGGAGCAGTCCAACTGCTTAAATCTATCCTCATTGCCAAAGCTCTCAGATGTGGGACCATTTTTGTTAATCATTTCTTTACTCTTCCCAGTGCATTTGCCTTTCCTGTAGTGTTATGCTCACAACCATACTCAGTGCTCCAGCTGAGGTCTAACAACTGTCTTATTCAAGTTCAACATCATCTCTTTGCTGTTGTACTCTGTGCCCCTATTAATATAGCAGAGAACACTGTATGCTTTATTTACTGCTGTTTTCACCTGCCGTACAAACTTAATGAACTGTACAAGTATACACGCAGGTCCCTCTGCTACTGCACCCCCTTTAGAATTGTGTCTCATATTTTATATTTTCTTCCAGCGTTCAGTAAAACATAGTGCAAAATGGTGTAAATTTTGAGAACTTCTAACAAAGACCTAGAGGAACAAATTCTAAATGAAACGTTTCTGGGCTAAAGTACATTTATTCCCTGAAAAGTAGGTTATTAATGTATTAAAATGAAGGCAATTACATTTTATTGGCAAGGCCTCTACAAAATGGCTGCAAGGCTGATTGACTTCTACGTATGATTGTGATCAGGAATATGCCAATTGGAATTTGCATAGTGTTTTCTTCTGCCGCTAATGTAGAATATTTTCATGCTTTAACATTCAGTGATCCAGGGAGCAATGTAATGCAATTTTGACCCTATTTCTGTTCAGGTTATCAGTTTTTACCTTACAATGGAAGGTAAGACAGAAGGAGCGAGTTCCTACACAAGACAATGGAATAGGCCTGTTCAGGCATACAGGTTCTCTTTCTTTTGTGGAAGATGTAGAGAATTTGGAAACAGTTCAGATACTGGGTTAATTCCTTTCTTGTGTGAAAGGCCCATAGAGGGGAATCTGTTCAATTTAGGAATAACTTAGGTTGTGTGGATACTTGATTGAAGCATATAAAATGCTGAATAGACTAGACTATGTGAATTTGGTCAGATTATTTGGATTAGGTATGTTAGTGAGAATGAGGGGTTACGTCAACTATGGAATCAGGTTAGGTGTTCAATAATTTTCTTTTCCAAGTAATTAATTGACCTTTGGCATATTATTCTGGTTCTTGTCACAAGTGACATTTTACTCCAAAAAGAGAGTTGGATGAATACTTGGAAGTATTGTTTGTAGTATCTGGAGGGATATATCCTGTGGCAGTTGTTGATTCTTGGAAATCATGTTGTCATCAATTAAGCTGAATTTTTTGGAAGACTTTCTTTTCCTCTTACAGGAAATTGTTGGTGAGGGAAATATGGTGGTTAACCTCCACTACAATCCCTCTTCTATGTTTGGAAGAAAGATTTAAACTATATTCTAGTGGGAAAAAAAGATTGAGATAACAAGGTGTAGAGCTGGATGAACACAGCGGGCCAGGCAGCATCAGAGGAGCAGGAAAGCTGATGTTTCGGGTCTGGACCCTTCTTCAGAAATGGGAGAGGGGAAGGGGACTCTAAACAGAGAGAGGGGGAGGCTATGATAGAAGGTGGATAGAGGAGCAGATAGGTGGAGATGAAGCCAGTACAGGTGAGGTCAAGGAGGCGGGGATGAAGCCAGTACAGGTGAATGTAGGTAGGGAGTTGGGATGTAGGTTGGTCAGTGGGGAGGGAGGGGCGGGTAGGTGGGAGGGAAGATGGACACGTCAAGGAGGCGGGGACGATTTGGGCTGGTCTTGGGATGAGGTTGGGGGTGGGAGATCTTGAAGCTTGTGAAGTCCACATTGAGACCATTAGGCTGCAGGGTTCCCAAGCAGAATATGAGGTGCTGTTCCTCCAGCCTTCGTCTGGCATCGTTGTGGCACTGGAGGAGGCCCAGGATGGACATGTTGTTCAAGGACTCGGAGGGGAGGTTGAAGTGGTTTGTGACTGGGAGGTGTAGTCGTTTGTCACGAACCAAGCGTAGGTGCTTCAGAAAGCAATCTCCAAGCCCCCGCTTGGTTTCCCCGATGTAGAGGAGGCCACATCGAGAACAGCGGATACAGTATACCACATTAGCAGATGTGCAGGCGAACATCTGTTTAATGTGGAAGGTGTTCTTGGGGCCTGGGATGGAGGTGAGGGGGGAGGTGTAGGGGCAGGTGTAGCACTTCCTGCGGTTGCAGGGAAAAGTGCCGGAGTGGTGGGGATAGTCGGGAGAATGGAGCGGACGAGGGAGTCACGGAGAGAGTGGTCTCTCTGGAAGGCAGATAAGGGTGGGGAAGGGAAAGTGTCCTTGGTAGTGGAGTCAGATTGCAGGTGGCAGAAGTGGCGGAGGATGATGCGTTGAATCCGGAGTTTGATGGGGTGATACATGAGAATGAGGGGAATTCTGTGCTCGTTGTTATTGCGGGGAGGTGTTGTGAGGGCTGAGGTGCGGGAAATGCAAGAGCTGCGATCGAGGGCGTTTTCGACCACTGTGGAGGGGAAATTGCAGTCCTTGAAAAATGAGGACATCTGGAATGTCCAGGAGTGGAATGCCTCATCTTGGGAGCAAATGCAGAAGAAATTGGGAATAGGAGATGGCATTCTTGCAGGAAGGAGGGTGAGAGGAGATGTATTCTAGCTAGCTGTGTGAGTCGGTGAGTTTGAAATAGATGTCAGTTTCCAGGTAGTTACCAGAGATGGAGACAGAGAGGTCCAAGATGGAGGGAGAAGTATCAGAGATGGTCCGGGTGAACTTAAGGTTGGGGTGGAAGGTGTTAGTAAAGTGGATGAACTGTTCGAGCTCCTTGTGAGAGCATGAGGCAATGCCGATACAGTCGTCGATATAACGGAGGAAGAGGTGGGGGATGGGGCCAGTGTAGCTGTGAAAGAGGGACTGTTCCATGTATCCTACAAAGAGGCAGGCATAGCTTGGGCCCATACGGGTACCCATGGCCACCCCCTTTGTCTGTAGGAAGTGGCCTCCTCTACATCGGGGAAGCCAAGTGGAGGCTTGGAGACCACTTTGTGGAGCACCTACACTCGGTTTGTGAAAAACGACTACACCTCCCAGTTGCAAACCACTTCAACTCCCCCTCCGACTCTTTGGACGACATGTCCATCCTGGGCCTCCTCTAGTGCCACAATGATGCCACCCGAAGACTGGAGGAACAGCACCTCATATTCTGCTTGGGAACCCTGCAGCCCAATGATCTCAATGTGGACTTCACGAGCTTCAAAATCTCCCCACCCCCAACCTCATCCCAAGACCAGCCCATCTCATCCCTGCCTCCTTGACCTGTCATCTTTTCTCCCACCTCACTGACCAACCCACATCCCAACTCCCTACCTACACTCACCTGCACTGGCTTCACCCCCGCCTCCTTGACCTGTCTGTCTTCTCTCCACCTATCTGCTCCTCTATCCACCTTCCATCATTGCCTCCCCCTCTCTCTATTTATTTCTGAGCCCCCTTCCCCTCCCCCATTTCTGAAGAAGGGTCCAGACCCGAAACGTCAGCTTTCCGGCTCCTCTAATGCTGCCTGGACTGCTGTGTTCATGCAGCTCTACACCTTGTTATCTCAGCCTCCACCATCGGCAGTTCCTACGATCTCTGGATAAAAAAGTTTGTAGCCTTTGTCCATTGCTAAAATCTTTTATTCCTATGTAATTCTGTTGAATCATTGCTATGTCTTTCTACGGCTTTAATTATGTCCCATTTTGGACTGCCCAGAATGGGAATGCTTTAAGAAGTCAATTTACAAATTCACCATCGTTGTCTGCTGTATAATATCCAGAATGCCATTTACCTCTTTTATACCTATGTTCTCATCTTTGAAAGGCCTTTGCATCAATGTACCTAAGGTGAAGACCTGTTCCAGCAAGTTAATAGGATTTTTAAACTTTATTAAGAGCTCCAAAACTTTCTTTATGTCCCACTGTTTTTCTTCACTCATTCTGCCATGTACACAAATCAACAGACCTCAATTTGGTCAACGCTGCTATAATTTTACATATGCCAGATTCACAACATCTTTTTCTTCTCACCTAAGTATAGAATATTTGCAGTTTTTGAAAATGGTTCTTTTCCTTGCTGCTGCACCTTCTTTTTTCCTACTTCCACTTTTTCTTCCCCTCACTTTTTCCCTTTCTGTTACAGTCCCTTCCACCCCACACTATTCTTCCCACCTTGAAATGGTGTCAAAGTGAACAATATTTATCAACATAAGCAACTGAAGTACAGTTTTTCACTTACTTATGTTCTGATGTAGAGAACTAAGTCAGTTGTTGAAGGAAACAAGTTTGAGGATGAGTAAAAATACCAATTCTTTTAGACAGTAATGTTCCATATGGAGTTATATTTGGTGGAACAGACATCAATGAAGATATCCAAGACGAAAAGAAGCATGAGGTCATGGAGGCTGTCCTGCAGAAATCTAGGTAACAGCAAACATGCATTTTATTTTCTCCTGTGATGGAGGGAAGCGGGGACAATTGTTTAACTATTGCATCAATAAATGTGAATTAATAGCAGTAAGACGGCCTGCAGAACTGCTAGTGTAATTTTTTTTGTAATTTGTGAGTCAGTCTTGAATGCGTCTCTGTTCCTGTCTCTTTACATCTAATAATCATGCTTCTTTGTGCTCAACATGAACAATAATGCTGCCAGAGAACCAAGCATTTCCCATTTCCGAAATCCAATGATGGTGTCAAGTTTTCCCAAGTCAGCGATTGTATGTGTAACAGCATAGTACTTTGTCCGCAAGCCTTACTCAATTACATTCCCATTTACATTAGCAAATGAGTCTTCCGAGCTTTTAGCCACCTCTTCTGTAAAGACACAACAAACTTAACCAGAAATTCTAGCAAAACGAGGATTTAGTGAAAATTAGAAACTTAAAGCTATTATTAATGAAATAATAGAATACAAATTAATGAGACTTAAAGTTGACAGATCTGTGCCTGATGGGCTGCTTCCCAAGGTTTTAAAAGAGATAGCTCAGAGATAGTGTATCCTAGAATTATCCCCATAGATTAGAAGACAGCAAACACAACGTAACTTGAAAGAAAGGAGAGAAATAGAACCATGGTACTACAAGGCTGTTACATCGGTAATTGAGAAAATGATAAATCGATTATTAAGAACATGGTAAAAGAGCACTTAGAGAATTAAAATAAGCAGAATCAACATGAATTCATGGAAAGGAAATCGCATTTGAAAAATCTGGTAGTGATTGTAATGAGCAGCATAGAGGAGGGTGAACCAGTGGATGTAATTCGTTTGGATTTTCAAAAATCATTCTACCGAAAGCTAGCATATGTCTGATGGGCCAAATGACAACTTTCAGTATCGTAATGGCTCTAGGGTATACAATACATTGCCATAAAAGAGGTTATTACACAAAGTTGCAGCTAGTGCCTTTGACAATAATTCATGAGCATGGATTAAGGATCGCTTAATAAGTGGAAAACAGAATAGGAAGAAACAGATCATTTTCAGGTTTTAACTAGTAGAGTACCGTAAGACTAAATGCACGGGCCTGAACTATTTACAATGTCTGAGGTGAGGGAACAGAGTATCCAAGATTGCTCGTGATACAAAGTTAGATAGAAAAGTAAGCTGTTGGGAGGACATCTCGAGACTTCAAAAGGAAACAGGCAGTGAGTGGGCAGTAACATAGTAAATGAAATACTATGCAGGAAAGCATGAAATTACCCACTTTGGAAGAAAAATTAGAAAAGCAGAACTTCTTTCAATGGTGATAAATTGAGCAATGTCAGTATTCATGGCCCAATATCGTATACAAATCACAGAAAGTTAATTTACGTGTTTTGTGAAACATGAACTTAACTCATTTTGGACTCCCGCAAAACTCCATTTCCCAATAGGCCATGAGTTTTGGCCCATATGCAGAGCAGCCATTTTTGTGCCTGTTACATTTAACAGCTGAAGGATTCAGCTCTTTAAAAGGCATGAGAAAAGATCGTGAGACACAGTGTTTAGCATTATGCAAGGGACATCCCAGGTCTAGAAGATCAAAGACCAAAGGGAGAGATCACTGAGAGAAGACCAGAGAAACCTAACCCATATGGCTACGAGCTGCAATTAGCATGCTTGCTCAATTAGGGCTCAAAGAAACCCTGGGAGTCATCAGGTGAAGCTAACAGTCAGGGATAGAACTCAGGAAGCCTTTGGAGCCATCCCTTTGAGGCTCAAAGGAAATAATGGGGAACTATGAAGGTGGTAGAATGTCATTGACTCCTACTGCTGGCTGGTGGGAAAACGGTAACCCCTTTAAGAAATAATGTTCTGCTCAGATTGGTTAGAGAGCTGGTTGTGTACCAGAAAGTCAGTGCTGGTCTGTAGCCTTGATACTTAAGGGGAATACAGCCTAGGAAAGAAATTGAACACCTTGGACGTGAGCAGGCATTGAACTGGTCAGAATCAGAGAGGCTGAATTTTTGGACACAGTTGAAATCCTTAAGCGGAAGACAGTATTAACAAGACTTTGTAATTCAGGGATTAGTGACACGTGTGTTGCTGGCAAGTCTGTGGAATCAGTCTTGGTTTTACCTGCCATTTAATGTGCAATATGGTGTGTTGAGGCACAGTTTTCCTCCTAATTCATATTTACCTTGTGTTAATTCTGGATGCTAAAGTATAAAATAGATTGTTTACTTTCTGGCTTCGTACAGTAAAGTTTATTTTGTTTAACTTGAAACTGCAGTCCTATGGCTTTATCCTCGCGGTAAGTACTCTGAATTTCAAATATTTTCCTACTTTAAATAAAAACGCTACCAAAAACCTTAACCAAACAGTAACTTATATTTGGAGGTCTGATCTGGGATTATAACACAGGTACAGCAAGCAAAAAGTGAATTAGCTTTTACTGTAAAGAAATTGGAATATAAGAGCAGTGAAGTCTTACTGTAATTTTATAGGGACTCGATGAGACCACACCTGGATACCATGTAGAACTTTAGCTTTTGCCTCCATCCTGCAGCAGGGATATGCTTACCTTGGAGAAAGTGCATCAGTGGTTCACTGGACTCATTCCTGGAATGAGAAGGTTATCCTAGGAAGAAGTTTTAATTATACTATATTCCATGGGATTTCCCTAGTGCTCTCATTGAAATATCTAAGATTCTCAATAGGTGTACACTGGGAGGATGTTTTTCCTAGCTGAGGAATCAGAATGTGTGGTCACTGAAATAAAGATTGGTGATTTAATTGGTGATATTGGAGAAGCAACATCTGCTCTGTGATTTGGAACTTTGCATTCTGAGTGGAGAATTCTAATGAATACTCAATCGCTGACTGACAGAGGATTTTTGGACTGTAAGGTGATTAAGGGATCAATTGGGTGTAATATGGGAAGATTGCATTGAGGTGGAAGATTAGTCTGTAACTGGATTGAACAGTGGAACTAGCTTAAAAGAAGTATGGTTTTCTCCTGCTCTTATTTCTGACATTGTTTATATAATCTCTCCTATATTGGCTCAGCATCTGTTTTTTCCACATGTGAAGTGCCTTGGGGTAATTATTTTCTGCATTAATGGCATTATATAAGTTGTTGATTTATGACGTTTTTTGGTAGCAGTACATTCACTGGAACATCATAACTAGTTAAAACATTCGCCTCCGCCGCATCTGTTCCCAGGATGAGACCTTCCAATCCCGCACATCTCAAATGTCCTCATTCTTCAAGGACCGCAACTTCCCCCCTACAGTGGTCGAGAACGCCCTCGACCGTGTCTCCCGCATTTCCCGGAACACATCCCTCACGCCCCGTCCCCGCAA